>WBMZ01014311.1:0-87717 GCA_013400975.1 Atrichornis clamosus | reverse complement strand
TCCCAAAACTGCCCCCAGCACTCGAAGTGAGGCTGCCCCAGTGCAGAGCAGAGCAGGACAATCCCCTCCCTTGCCCGGCTGGTGATGCTGGGCCTGATGCACTCCAGGACACAGTCGGCCCTCCTGGCTGCCAGGGCACTGCTGGCTTTTGTTCTACTTGCCACTGACCAGGATCCTCAGGTCCCCTTCCATGGCACTGCTCTCCAGCATCTCATTTCCCAGTCTGTAAGCACATGAATTCCTTGTTTTGCTTTGCTTGCGTGCATGGCTTTTGCTTTATCTATTAAACTGTCTTTCTGTCAGCTCAGGAGTTTTGTCAATTTTACCCATCCAATTCTCCCCCATCCCACAGCGTGGGAGTGAACAACTGGTTGTGTTGGGCTCAGCTCCCTCCTGGGGTTAAAATATGACATATACTGACATAATGTAATTTAAAGTCTAATGGAGACAGGAGAAATTCAGGTAATTGCAATTTTAAGTCTCTTCTACATGAACTCATCCCAGCATCTAATGTAGGTATGCACACACGAAAATGTGTATGTAATCAAAGCACATTTGTCATCAATAAAGTATCTGTTACTACAGTTTTACAATGAATTTGGCTCTTCCAGCTACCAGAACAATTTATTCATTTAGAAGGCCCCAAAACTCATAATAATTCTTTTCTTGAATTCTTCATGCCTACTGCCAAGCAACTTCTTTCTAGTTTCCTGCAATTCCCTTTTCAGGAAGAAAATCTCTGTGGAAAAGTCTGACACACCCAAAACACATCTTGACAGTATGGGAAGTCCTTGGTTTTTCATACACTCTAATTAAATGCCACATGTAAAGTTGAACATCTATCCTTCACTTGCAGTCTCCTCAGTGTTTCCCTGAACTGTACTGCAGTGACTCCTCGCAGCTGACTGTGCCACAAACACAATACAGCCCAAAGCAATCCATCCCTTCACCTTTAGTTGCCCACCAGTCAATTGCTCTTCAAGTTGATCACTGCTCCTTATTGTTTTGAATGTTTCATGATGCAACATCAACAAATTAAAGTATTATATGCCAGAAAAATGACATAATATTTTACAGAAACATTCAGTATACCATTTAGGCTGCATGCAACACTTCACAATATTCTGCAACCTTAGTTACAGTAAATCCAATGCATATATCCAACCATATAAAAATTAAAACATTACTTCTTTACAGTCCTCTAACATGCTCTTGAGGCTGTTTACACAGAACGGACTATTTCATGTATGCATACACAAAATCTGATTATGCATCATCTCATACTACGATATACTTTAAACTTTGATATCTATTTCTCATTGAGTATTTTGTATGTATTCTATAAATATTTCTTTTTTACTAAAAGGAAAATTACTTGCTAAATTAAATCCAGTGAGAAAACATAGAACTGAAAGCTACCAGACTACTCCTGCAATTCTCAGAGAACCTTATTTTCAAATTCTCAAAGCCCAGCACCCTAGAACCATTTGCTTCAGATCTACCTTCCACATTGCCATGGACCCAAGTGATGAGGAAACTCACATTTCCAAGTATTTACCACACAGGTAGCAGTACAGTGTCTCACAAGGGCTCTCTAAATCAGCTGGGAGAACGACTGGAAGTTAATTCAGTGAAATCAGAGAGTTGCAGATTTAGCTCTAGTAGTTCCTTAGCACACTATTAAGCGTTTTAATTCCCTTGACTAACTCAAGAAATCACACTTAATAATGTTGCTAAGATATGCTGTGGTCTTGAAGCTACTCAGCATTTTCAGAGTTCTGTCAAATGAGTTCCTATACAGTATAATATGGATTGCAGTTTCTGAATAAACTACCAGAAAATACACAGATTGGCTGAAACTTCCAAGAAAATTCCCAATTTTATGTTGTGTATGACTGAATTCAGTTGACTGCTTTGAATGGATTCAGCATGGTACTAACGAACTGAGCCCGACTATCAAGCCAATCTAGGTTCATACATATGTGGTCCTTTTCCTTTTATTCCCTTGGAATCTCCTATCATTGAACTCTGTATTTTGAAGACTTCTGCTTGTTAAAACTGGGCTGAACATTAATAATGAGATTACCTGCCAAAAGAGACTGTTCTGGATGATCCTGATTGTAAGGGAAACAAAACTTCTCCCTCACTTTGGATGTCACATTAAAGTATTTTTTTAAGTCTCATTATCTCTTATTTTTTCTTTCTAGGAATTATATTGACTTATCAGAACCTAATTGTCTTTGTATACTCACCCTTGGGAGCTTCAGTCATTAGCATTACAATCTCAAAACTGTATCTTATAAATATCACAATGCAAAGATTTTGCATCTAAAGATCAAAATACAAAGCATATTCAGGCTTCAGTCTTCTAAGAGTACTCACCTGGTTGTGAACTTTACTCCTAATACGAGACCAAGCTCCATCTTTGTAGAAATACTGGGCTGGAGACAAAAATTTTGACCTATATTCAGTGTTCATCTTCCTAAGAAACCATGAATAAGAAGAGAAAAAAAGACAGAAAGAGTAAAGCTTGATATCCAGAATAATCTTTAAGAGCACTTTTAAAGTTACATCAACGAGTGTTGCACCTAAGTGCCAGTGAGATGCAAAAAAACACATGCACAACAACTCAAACCAACACAACTAGGAAAGCTGTGAAGAACACTCATCTACAGTTGGTGGCCCTTCAAGCAGTTTCTCCTGTTGTTTTTCCCTCGCAACACTTCTACCAGAAGCTTGTGCCCTGAGAGTCAGATCAGCAGAACATACTACACACATAAGCCTCAATTACTTCAATGCGAAGCATGGCACACAAAGTCACTGATGAAGGTACATTTAAATAAAAATGCCTGGCTTGGCATTAATGTGTCTGAGACACTTCCTTCCATGAACTCTAAAGGCACTCTGCATGTGGGTGGGGTGAGCTGCTGGGGCTAGAAACGTCTGACTGCCAGAACACTGGCCAGTATAATTCATCTGGCTATGTCCTGCTGGCTTTGATCTTCAAAGGCCTCAGTAGTTGAAAAGATGGGTTCATTTTCCCTTCTGCCACACACATACAGACGCAGAAAAATTAACATCATCTAACCTACAGCAGGCAATAAGTAGTACTTCAAGTCCTTAAGCACCAAACTGTGAATGTATCAGCTTAAATCTAAAGACATTTTTTGTTTTAATGATACTTCAGAACATTACCAACTTTATTTTAATATATTTAGCATTAGATGAAAAAGTCCTATTTTTCAATTCTTCTTCAGAAATAGGTCATAAAAGCCTGAAGTCAGAAAATAACAATGAACCTTATCAAAAGAAAAATACAAAGGTCAAAAAGTTCTTTATACTCAAAACTTATTTCAATACATCCCTTTCTTTAAAACTGACAGAATTTCTTCACTTTTGGTTGCAAAACTAATGGACTAGCTCAAAAAACATATCACTACTGCGCCTCAATCCCAGTCACTCTGCTGCAAAAGCAGGCCACACAACACAGCTTGCATAAAAGTAACAATCCCACTGCAAAATTGACTATAATCTACTGCATCAAAGAGTATGAAAACCAAATAGTTCGAGGTTTTAAGTTTACTATATCCACGCACTTTTTCATAAAGCAATTTTATTTCACAGAAGTTTGGGTGACCATTCCCAATATCCAAAAGCATTCAGACCTAGGTAGCATCTATAATCTAATGCCTTAACACTGCCAGAAAGAATGAAAGCAATTGCTGGGGCATACATTAAGCACAAACACAGGAGAGATGGATTCATCTATGCATTTTAAAGCCTACTTCTTGGCTGTTATTTCTCTTGACATATCTAAGATGTGAATAAAATGGAAATGCGAGTTCAATTCCTGCAATGTAGGCATGTGGCAGAAAAAAAAAAAGTTTGATAGCACTCAGCAACATACAATTTCATTTCCGTGCTTGACAAATTACTCTAAATGGGACAGATTTATTTACTTCCCTTTACCTCATGTGTTTGCTTTTGTTACTCAGGCAGAAAAGGTGCTACAGACACAATAAGCAGACATCAAGTACAGTCACCTCAGTTTTAAGGTGGAGTAAGCACAGCAGAGCAGTTTGAAAGATGACTACAACTTCCAAAGCACCTGCTGAAAGTTTAGCAGCAGCACTGTGCCAATATAATTTCATTCACGTTAAATATACAAATACTACTATTCTTTAATCTCACGGTTCAATGAACTAGAGTGGTTACAAAGTTTCAGCTTCCACTGCCCAGAAAACAGAATGGAAATTAACACCAGGTTTAGATGTACCCAAAAAAGCTGCAAGGGGGCATTGGACCCTGCAACTGTAGCATGGTGTGGTTAAAGGTCCATAGTCCATCATTGTAAATACTAGGCTGCTGTACACCTATTCACTAGTCTAGGTTTTCCTATTTTATACATACCCACGACTTGTATGTAAAGTGAGGGGCTTTGGACTGATATGTTGCTTATTTTTTTGTTTAGGATGTTTCTGTTCTGATTTCCCTTGTTTTGCTGCATCTTCTGCTGGTTTTTGAAACGGTTCTTCCCTCTTACTCTAAGGTAAAGATAATTTTAAAAATACCACATTAGCTAACAACCCTCATATTTCTTTTGACATCAAGCTTTTGTAAAGAGTTAATTTTATTTTAGTGCTAGCTGTTTTGCATATTTAATACAAACCAGAATATCCCATTCTTTTGTTAATACAAAAATAAACTATCAAAATGCCAAAGCTAAGATTCCGAGAGCAACATTGTTAGCTAGATGATTCATTTTTCCACTTGACAAAATGAATCTAATATGGAACACAGAAATAAAATAATACCATACCTGTGCATTCTAACCTGAGTCCAAAAGTCAAATTTTTTTTTTTTCTGTTTTATAAATTGTTGATTGATTTGTTTGGGTTTTATACCAGATTTCTTTTTCCTGATAACTTTATTCACTCTGAAATCTCATGCACGACTTCTGATTCTGCTAGAGAACTTCACAGATATTGTTCAAATTCAATTTTTAAAAAGGCCTACCAAAATCCCCAAGAACTTTTTTAAGATATTCATCAGAGAAGTGGTATTGGTATAAACAACCAGTTTTTTATACACTTTCACAAAAACTCCCTTCTCATGACTTCACTTACTTCATTTTATTAGCTGTTCTCAAAAACTAACCTGAAATTCCAATATTAAAACCAGATAAATGTTTCCTGAAAGGCTCAGGCTTTTCAAGCTTTCTTCATATCTGCTGAAAGAGGCAAAAGGGAACATGAAATTTCTCATTCCCATGTGGGATTTAAAGAACTGGGCAGGTCCGAGTTTTAAATGATAAAACCTCCAAGTCAACAATCACCTCAAAGTACCAACAGCTTAAACTAAGCCACGGGCACTGCATGTTAAGTACCCCTTTTGCTCAGCAGTGGTCCTAGTGAACATGTCTGACAACAGCCCTTTCTGTTTTATCAGGAACAGAAACGGGTAGTGAGGAGACTTATATTAACTGGGAGCATCACACAGGTGGTACAAGCCAGGCCAGAAGATTCCTAAAAAACCAGAATGACACCTTTATGGAACAGGTCCTAAGGAAGCCAACTCAGAAAGGCAAAAAAGGAAGGTGTCTGTCCAGTGAAGCAAGGTCAGGTGATAAAGGAAGAATAGAGAGATACTGCTTGACACTGTAGGGAGAAAATTCACACTATTTCTGATTTATGACATTTAGGAAGTTCCACACCTCCCATCTAGCCCTACTGCACACCAACACACAACACTGGTACCAATCAGAGCATAAATCAGAGATTTCAGAAACTATCCTAATGACTAAAATTGATGTTTCAATTGGGAACAACAAAAAGAAATCAATAAAACCACTTCAAAACTCAGAAACTTAAAATTGTAAACTGAAAAAAGTGCACTACAGAAACTACATAACCCACTACAGAAACCCCAAAGAGCGGAGCTGTACAGTATTATTTTCAGTCTTTTATAGCAAAACCACTACTGAGTCCAATGTCACTAGCAACAGTTCTACCATGTAACTAAAAAATTTCAACGTAAACCCAACCCATGATAGAATAGATCAAAACTATAGAAATACTACTAAAGCTTTTCTTTCAGGGAAATATTTACTTGTTCACTAACCGGGAATTCTTTCTCTTCTGAATTGCCTCTCTCTTGTGGACCCTTAACAGGAGGAGACCCTTTGAAACTTCTCTCATATGCAGTTTCAGAAGTAATTGCAGGAGATTTAACCGGAGGTATGGATTTCTTTGTTTTGCAAATAACCTTGGGTGGGAGAAGAAAACAAAACAAAATTTTAGAAGTGTGATTTACCTTAAGGCTAAACTTTCAAAATCTGTTGACTTATTCACACAAATACACTCACACATGAGCAAAGTGACAGTCATGTACAAACACAGCATGTGTAGACTGATGAACTTGTATAGGCTCTGACTGAGACAGAGTTCACCTTTCCCACAGCAGCCCTCACAGTGCTGTGCTTTGCTCTGGTGGCTGGAAGGGTGTTGATAACACGCCAGTGTTTTGGCTACTGCTGAGCAGCACTGCCCCTCGGACATTCCTTCCCCCAGCAAGGGGCTGGGAGTAGCTCCTGGCNAGTGGGCAAGCTCCTGGCAGGGGACACAGCCAGGCCAGCTGACCCAAATCTACCAAAGGGATATTCCATACCATGTGACACCAGCTCAGATATAAAAGCTTGGGGAGAGAGGAGGAGGGGGGGGCATTAGTTATTCTGCAGTGTTTGCCTTCCAGAACAACCACTCCACGTGCTGAGGCCCTGCTTCCCGGGAAGTGTCCGAACACCGCTCGCTGATGGGAAGTAGAGATTAACTTTTCCTTTTGCTTATGCGCACGCAAACTCTCGCTTCTCCTTTGTTCTTTTGCTTTAGTAAACTGCTTTTATCTCAACCTAGAAGTTGTTTTCCATCTTATTCTCTCCCCTGCCCCCCCGGGAAGGGGAGCGATAGAGCGGCATAGTCGGCATCTCGTACCCAGCCAAAGCCAAACCACTACAAGGACAAATTCAGGAGACATTTAATCTGATGAAAATACTTTTTAAAGCAACCAAATCAGACACAATAAAACCTGTGATCAAACAATGTCCTTGCTGAAGTTTACTATTAGAGGTTTTGTTTATTTGGGAAGATAGTTCACCTTCACAGCTGTATGTAGGACCTAATTCTTTAAAAGCATGCAATAAAACATCCCTATGTGTCATCAGTACACATCCTGTCCATAAGTAAGAGACAACTGCTCAGAGTTTTACAGCTGGATGCTTAGAGCTTGGGCAAATTAAAATCCACTATTTTCCAACTAATTATAAACCTAGGTAGAGAATTTGCCTAATATGTGGTCATGTATCATCTCATGGGGTGCTGAATTGCAAGATCATGCCATATGTGAGAAGCACACATTTTCTGCAGATTTGCTATGAGAATTTAGGTCCGAGTTATAACTTAACTTGGACAACTTTGATGTTTTCACAGAATCTCTTCAAGAAAAAGGTATTGTCAGTATTCATACATATTCTCAGTCATAGCAACAGTGAAGAATATCAATTGGATAATATAATTTTTATCATCAATTTTTCCCTAAGTTCTATTTATCCAAGGATGTATAGTGCCTACAGACTTTTTCTCACTGTTTCTTATTCTGTATAAGCTGTGAAAAAAAAAGTTTGCTACTTTAGTTTACACAGTCCTTCTTCTGGAAGAAGTACAATGTTCACACACATCAATAATGAAATTATCAAACTGATTTCACACAGAATCAAATGAAATTCTCTCTGAAATTTTCCATAAGGTGACTTTCTGGGACCTGCCTCTTCCTCAAAAGGTGCTTTGGTTTCTATACTACTGTGATGTATTTCAGTGAGTTTTCATTGGATAAGGGACTGCTGGGAAACATATCCTGCAGTAAATTCACCTGCTTGGCACTCCAACAGAAAAAGACAGGATAGTGATTATCTTAGTTATCAACATTTATTGCCTCTGAAAGCTGTTACTGAACCAACCTGCTACGTGAGGGTAAAAAGAGCACACCATCTCTAGTAATCCCATTAACACGTACGCTTCTAGTGATGAAATAGAAGACAAATGCAGAAGTGCCTATTTCATACTGTAAAATGACCAAAAGACAGACTGAGTCTCCTAAGTCCTGATCCCAGTAACAGTTAGTGGAAAACACAAAGCAGTCACAGTCAGTTACTCTTTGTAGTCCGACTAGAAATAGCAGCATTTTCAACCCTACAAAGCCAAAAAGCTCATGAGATGTATTAAAGTGCCACAAGAGTATCTTAAAATCAGAAGACTCCACTTTTAAATACAAGCTGTTCTTATGAAAGAATGAAACACTAAAGACACACTTCAGGGCTTAAAAGTGTGTGTGCACAGAGATGGAGACTGACAGTAAGAAACTGGGGCAACACAGATAAATTAATGCAAACAGAAGAAAATGGTCCTGTTAGAAAGAAGGAATACAATGAAGCCTAAGGAGAACAAATAATTAGACCTGACCACAATAAAGAATCACATGGAAACAAATCCAATTATACTGCACTTTTGTATTGTAAGAGAAAAAATCATGCAACAACATTTAAGTTTGTTGTTCCCCCACGGAAAGAAAAAAAAAAAAATCTTTTCGAAAGGAGCACTTTTCTGATACATAGAAGAAAGTATTAATTTACTTTTTGGATTCTATAAAGTTACCTGTTCCGCTGCAAGTATTGGTGACTTTTCATGAGGGCTCTTCCAGACAAACTGGCTTTGATATTCAGAATTTCTGGGGAAAGTTTTTAAACCTGAAATATTTATGTCTGCTTTCCTCTGAAGGGCTCTGTGAAACTGACAATGTAAAAAAAGAAAAATAAAGAAACCCTGTTATTCCCTTTCCTACAATGTTTTGCGAGTCAGGCATCTTTCAACACACACTTTCAAAACAGCAGTTTGGGTTTTGGTTTCATGAACAAAATGAATGCAAAGTACGTTTCTTCATTATAATCAACAGTCCCAAAAAGTCTACATATTATTGGCTAAATCCTTGTTTAATTGAAATCAACAGTGATGACACATGAAGAGAAAATTCCTATTGACTTAATCTGATCTCAAATGTACTGTTCTCCCAACAAAGAAGCTACAAAAGAGTATCAAAATACAAAACTAAGGAAAGAATTACACAACAGAGTCCGAGTTAAGTGCATGAAATTACTGTTAGTAATTTTTCTATTGGTCAATTAAAAAAAAAAATTCCCTTACCCCATTATCCATTTTTTCTGCTTCCTTTTTTGGAGATGAAAATGCTTCATTTTGATTTGGCTTAGCTTCGGAGGGTGATTTCTTCATGTTGCTCTCTGCAAGGGCAAGAGCTGTTTCACCACTAAAATCTACCAAATGTGACGGAACTTTCTGGGGGAGTCTGGGTCCTTCTGGGGTTTCAAGTTTTTCCTGATTCGCATTACTGTTGTTGTGGTCTGTGTGCAACTCTGCAGCTTCAGTTTCAAGCGGGTCATCCAAATCACAATCCGTTGTCCATTCAAGGGACTTCGAAATCTGTGGCTTATGATAAGGTACCCTTCTCTTGGAAATGAAGTTTGGTTCTCTCGTGATTCCTGAAAAAAAGCCATATTAGATATAACAAAAACATTCTATTGAAGACATAATATCACTCTATTACAAGAATAAACTGAAAGTTTATCATACAACTGATTACTAGAAAGCATGGTTTTAGTATCTTGGAGCAATGACAGACTATGAATTATGGGCATGGCTGTGAAATTCTGTGTTCTTCTCTATCTGCAAATGACTTTCCTTTCCACTAAACAGACAGGAACATGGTGCTCCAGAACCATGTTGGATTAAACTCTATGAAGTAAAAATGTCCACAGCACAACCATGCAAATTGATTTTGGGAGGTGAAGAAACCTAACATAGCCAGTGAAAAGAACATGGGTAACACAAATACAAAATAACCAACGTGTGAGTATAAAGTATGCTACAAGCACTTCTCATTACACATGCACAACACACCTTGCTCAACAGGTTCTCTCTGATTGTGACAGATCCCTAACCACCTGCAATTTAAGACCATCTCAGACAACTGACGACTTTTTACAGTAGGAACACAAAAACACTTCCAAAAACAGAAAAACACTTTGCAAAAAAACAGGTATCAAGTTCTTTTAGAAACTGCTGGCCTTTAAATAGGCAGATGAAAATAAAATTACCTCACCATTTTAAGAAGAGTATTGAATGACTGAACACATTTGAAGTGGGCAATCACAATCCACTTAAAAGTGCTCAACTGCAATGAAAAAATAAGTGAAAGCCCCTAACTGGCTAAAAGAAATACTTTCTATAAGAGAGAGACTCCCATCCCGTGAAGAAGCAACGCAGAAAGAGAGAACAACCTATGGTGAAATGTATAAAGAATGTTCATATGTCTGACTACACATATAGGATGGGAAAATCATTCCAGTGGCAAAACATTGGAAAAGCAGCAGAAAGGCATTTCAAGCACCTGCAGCTGTGAACTTTTTGTAGTAATGTTCCAAGAGATTCTTAAAATTGCCAACTACGTGATTCAACAGGAAGAACCATAAGTAAATTATCAATAACAATCTGCAAATCCTATGAGGTACCAAGAGTGACAGTTAAAGATGTGGGTGATTAAATGGCCAGAAAAGAAGTGGGAGTGAAAATTAACACAAAAATATAGAAAAACTACACTAAGCATGCACAAAACCACCACTATAACATGACAAAGAGGAGAAACTGCTGTACTGCTAACCCATGAGTTTATTGCAAGTCTTGTAAAATTTGCAGTTTAGTTTGATGGGAAAATAAGCATAGATTACAATTTTTTAAAGAAGTTAATGTGCTTGGATGTTTAAGCATTCCAGAATTCATGACAATTATAGTCCTCAATAGGGGTACCCATACACAGACCCATGTGCTAGGGAAAGAAAGGTTAAAGAAAGATGTATTTTGCAGTAATGAAAGAAAGTAGTAATATATATGAAGCATATTTTTTTGCAAGATTACACTATTTATTAGAATGTCTAGCACCTTGACTAAAAAGAAAAACCTGCTCCCAGTAATCAGCTTTTAGTTACTAGGCGATAATTTAGAACACTTATTATTGTAGGAATGTATCCATTATAGTCACATTACACGGACTGCAGTTGCACTGAACTGCACAATTTTTTTTTAATCTGCCTTGTGTCACTACAATAATTACTGTTTTCAAAATCTCCTTTTCAAAGCACCACTGTTGTCCTCACTCTTCAGCTCACTCCTCTTCCTCAACTCCCTACAGGCCTTTAATCCAAATGCTATTTCCTTTGTCCTCTGTTTTCTATCCCCACACTTCCCTGCCATGATAACGTCTACAATGCTTAAATCCTAGACTACAGTATCACAAGCTTCTTCCTTTAATCGTTGACCTTCTCTTTCAGTGAGCTGTACCTGTTAGGTTTATAGTGATGTTACTTCATCAAACTTTGCCCCAACTTAGTATCCCCTTAAAAATGGAATTCTATTTCCATACATCACAGGTAACCCAACATCACTCCCTATACACCCTATATGGGTTAACACTGCACCTGTGTTTCATGTTTGCTGCATGTCAGAAACTACTTTTTTCCAATGTTTAGATAAATAGAACTAATTGAAAAGAGAGTTTCAGTGTAGCCATAAAAAATGTGGAGTTCAAAAACACACTCTAAATGATGGCCAAGACTATACTTTTGACTGTACGAAGTGCAGAAACTGCAAACACCACAAGTTCACTGTGACCACGCACTCATCACAGCAAACTTTTCTGGGCCTGGGCTGCAACCAAGGAGACAGCTTTCAGGGGCACTTACCAAACTGATCCGACCGAAGTCCTGCCCACAAGGATTTCTGCTGTTGGGACGGGCTACAAAACTCTGGGCTTCTCCATTTGAAGTTTCTCTTGTATTCACTCAGTCCCTACAGCAAACAGAGGAGTCTGTCAATCCACCGGTATGCATATCCTGCTGCACTACTCCTGTTGGCAACAGATCTCCAAGGGGGAAAAAACACCAACACGCTGGTGCAGGATGAGCTAAACTGGCAGGTTACTCCCCGTCTTCCAAACACACCCCCATCGGAGAACAAAAACTACTGCTGAGAAAAAGTGGAAGCATTTCATGCGCCAAGAAATAAAATAAGAAACCCAAAACCAAAAGCATACGTCTTGCATCTTCAAGCGAATAGTTTCAGGAACAAACACAGCCTGGACTCGCAGTCACCCGCACGACTGAACTCTTTATGTCTTTATCGGCCAGTGCCGTAGCGCAGGGGCCTCCCCTTTCCCGCTACCCCAGGACCGGTCGCAGCCCCGCTACTGCCGTCCTCTGGACCCGGGGCCGTGCCCGGACCGCCTCACCCTGAACCGCACAGCCATGGCGGAGCTGCGGCCACAGCACCACCAGACCCCGCTCTCATCCCACCTCACCCTGAACCGCACGGCCATGGTGGAGCCGCGGCCACAGCACCGCCGGACCCCGCTTCCCTCCTGCCTCACCCTGCACTGCACGGGCATGGTGGAGCCGCGGCCACAGCACCGCCGGATTCCGCTTCCCTACCGCCTCACCCTGAACCGCACAGGCATGGCGGAACCGCACCGCCGTCGGATCACTGCCGTCGCGGCCCCGGCCGGCCGCTTCCCCTCACGTCGCCGGGCGCCTGCGCGGCGGCCGCCCAAGGCCGGCGGGGAGCGCCCCGCCCCACGTCCTCCCCTCCCAGCCGGGCGCCGGGGGCCATGTTGGCCGGGCGGCTGCTGCGTGCGCTCGCAGCGATGCTCCTGGGGAGGTGTTGTCGCCGTGTTATCCACACTCACAGCCTGATCCCCCGCCCGTGGCAGGGTAACGGTGCTGTGCGGCCAGCGCTGGGTGCCTGTGAAAGCACGACGGGGAGGCACCCGGTGCTAATGCAGCGCAAGGCCGGGGGATCTTGGGCTTCTGGTTACCAAAAAAAACCCACGGGACCACACAGGCAGCTTTATGTTGGTACAAAAATAGCATTTCGAGAAAGGAAAAAAACAAGTTTCCTTACCCTTCTGGAGCCTGTGCGATGGCGTGCCAGCTGCCGGTCCGCCTTAGCCACCTCACTCGACCTCGTCACCTGGTCAGGAGATCCTAATCCACCTTCTTGTTCAGATCTTCCTTCGGGAATAGCTTTTCTGACTGCCTTCCCACTGCTAGTCTCCATCCTGACTGCTTTTGACTGTGTCAAATTTTTAAAAAACCTGAAAGGGGGGCAAAAACCAAGTGCCCAGATAGACGTACCGGCCGAGAACGGCCCGGGCGGTCTGTTTACATTCCCCGTTGCTCCTGGCTGCCGACCCTCCCCGCGTTCCTTGTTACCAGAGCCTGTCCCGATCGCTGATGCCTCTAGGGCAGCGTAGACTTCTTTAGGGAGGGCTTCGTCACCTCTGTCTCTGCACAGCACCCCGTCAGACACGGGAGGGATGTCAGTGCCACTGACTCAAGCAGTGTTTAGGTCCTGTGGGACCCTGTATAACTGGTGAGCAACAATTTTTTGCTGTCGATGTGAGACAGGAGAGAGCACCAATCTAGAAGAAAACGCTTGCGAACGAAGTAAAATGCTCTGCAATGTCAACAGCACTTGGGCGGGGGGAGAATGGAAGAAAGGTGCTGCGTTGATAGTGTTTCCAAATTTCATCTTTATTCATGAATTTCAAGATTAAGACAATAATTTTGTTATCATTTGCTTGCTGATTACACTTGAAACTGCTAGATCCACCCAAAAAAAAGTAGTTTGTTTTGTTATTACGGTGATTTATTGCTTAATGTTCAATCAGGTCTAGTTCAGTGCATTTTCTAAAATAATGGGCAAACTTGCTACAGAATGTGAAAAGCCAGCTGGCAAAAGTGCAATGTTCAAAATACATATTCCAGGTTTGCCAGGAATCCCTCCTCTTTGATATGTATGGAAACCAGGCCAAACATAATTTCCACGTGTTTTTAGGTTTTTTTCAATTACCAAACTATAATAATGCTTTTGTAGATGGATTTGATTCTTTAGGGCAGCAACATAATAGGACACCACACAATCCTGAAATGCAGATTATTATATTTCTTAACATCTCTCTGTTTTTTTAAAGATAAAACACAATAAACTATCCTGAAACAATAGAATTCACATTCCTTTCTATGCACTGATTGGTTTAAGTAGCATTTTAAATCTTCTCCTTATAGCTAAGAGATAGGAATAGCTTATGTGGGGGAAGCACTTTAATAAATATACCAACCACTAAGCTACTAGTACCTTTACCTCATGCTCTTTATCACTGCTGATATATATCAGCCACTTCAGGTTCAATATATACACATTACTGAACATACAGTTATGGTAATATGATGTAAGAATGCTAAGATGCTTAGGCTGGTAACAGTATTTCCATATGAGGGTTGCATAAATAATGAAAACATAAAAATGGATCTGTGTGTAGGAAAAGTAACACTGCATTCACAAACTCACAGCTTGGAAAAGTAGAAAAAGATTGTTTATTGTGGAACATAAACTTGCTGCAACTGATGCAAATTTGCATCCCTCAGTAACTAGTCTGTATCATAAGCATTTAAAGCTTGCTGCATAACACATCTAAGTAGTGTTGAGTTCAAGTCACTTCACATTTCTGTAACACTTGAGAGGCTGACCATCTTCCTCCTTTATTTCCTATGAAGCAAACATAAGTATTTTAATTTGCCCTGCTGATGCTTCCTCCAGATTTAGATTATCTTGTTGCTGTTCTTCAAATAAATCAAGAGATGCGATTTCTTTTGGTAAACCACATATGAAAATTCTTTTGATTTTTTAATGTGTATAATGTCAAATGAGTAATTTGTGACCCATACATTTTTCTTTTCACACAGTTTGTTTGCCCCTTAGCTTCACCACATCTTGCTGCATGTCCAGACTTTAATCTTTGACCTTTTCTGTCTCTTGACTCCAGCACTCTTGAATCCTGACTTCAAGGCTGGAGCAACTTTCGCTTGAACTTCAGCCTGTGCACAGCTAATTATTACATCTAACTAAATAGGGACCTTCCTATGACCTGTTTCTCTTATCCCAGGCAACCCTGCCTTAAAGAGTCAGTAACCTGAAATCTCTTCCTTTTCTTTTGGTTTAACACTGGTGGTGTTTCCTGCCAAAACCCAGAGCATGATGCATCAGCAACCTTCTCTCCAGCCAAAGAAGTCTAGATACAGCTTGCTGTGAAGCCTGACAACTCCACTGCATGTGTCAGCCTGAGGGAATCAAACATGAGCAATGAAATGTGTTTTCTACTTCCAGAGTCTGTAGCCTCTGGTACTCACTGGTACGGGAGCAAAGGAGGAACGGTAACACAGCTGGCCTGGCTCAGGTCCCGTGGTTTTACTCTTAAGAGCAAATGTTTCTTGCGCAAACTTGTCCCAGCTTATTTTACAACTCATTCAGAAACTGCAGTGTTAAAACTGCTTTAGTTTTAGAACTCGTTTCAATCCCTTTTTCAAGTGACAGAGCTGATCCAGCAGTCATTAAAGGGCAATATTTTGTTGCTTACAGGGGTCTGGATTTGAAGATATCCTGGCATCGTGTCCCTGAGCTTGGCAAAAGCATTAACTCTTATCATCTTAAAGTAGTCTGTCTCTCTGGTACAATTGCATTCTGAATTGCAGAAAAGCTTAATATAGTTCTTCTTTATAGCTGTAAAAGAAGTAATAAAATAAACATGAAGTATGGATAGACAGATCCAACTCTCAACCAACCATCTACTTATTTGTGCGTTGTGTGCTATTAGGGCAAAACGTCAAAAGTGATGGCTGCCTATGAGAACTTCGTCTTTAACCCCAGGGCCAGACACATACGGCCGGGCTTTCCATAACCAAGGGCTGCCAACCTGCATGGCAACCCAGGCTGATCTTGGACCTCTAAAACGTCTCAGATCAGACCATTTTTGAAATCAGCATTCTCAGCCTGTGATTCCTCCCTCTTTAAAGTGGGAATAATCAGATTTCTAACCATCGTTTGGTATCTAATCATGAGCTTTTTTTTTAAATAAAAAAGCACAAGGTACTTTTTAGAACGTGTAGAATTCTGATTCAGAAGCAGAACAGAGTATCTCAAATGTGTTTAGCTGACACAAGGGCAACCATGGCCAACTTCATTTTTTACGTTAGAAGAAAAAAGAAAGTAGGAGAGCATGTGTCATTTTGGTCTAATGCTTGCCTGAAGAGTACAGTGAAACCACAGCTTCTCATCCTTTACCAGAGAAGCTTGCACCCACCTTGTGGATATAAACAACAGTGATCTCTGTTTCTGTAGGAAACACAGGGCATTACTTTGTGATATCTGTGCAGCTCTATGCACTCAGTCATTACCGTCTACATGACTGTTCATACTGTAGAAATAATCTCCTTTCTGTGTTTCAAGGTGCGTAAGATTTGTGCACTGCAGTAGCAAAATTGTGCAACGCTGGCATAAATAATCTGTTCTGACAACCCCTCAGGGAGTAACTCCCATTGACAGGAAGTGTGTGTGTAATCCCAGGATGGTCTGATGCATTGGTAACTGCACTGTAACAATGGAAACATGAGAGGGGCCTTGAGTACCTCATGGCTTTAGTGGGCAGGCCCAGCTGGCTTGGCAAGGGAATGCAGCTCAACTTCAAAAGGGAAGGCAAAGAAGCTAACAGTCACTGTAGAGAATCATCTGTCAGACAGCCAAAATTTCCTGTGTTGTATTGAGAAAATGTTTGGTAAGAGATGTCCTGAACTTTCTCTTAAATGAAACTTTTGTCATTTTAGTTTTCCTTTCTTACTTTGCTCTGCATGCCATTTGTAAGAATAATCTGCTATCACGCTATTGGTGCTACATGCATACATCAGTAAGAAATCACACTTACATGATGCTGACTCATAGCCGTTTAGAAGGAAAGACTCATTAAAGGAGTGCAAATAAGCCACACCGTCCAAAGGAGATTGTTCTTTATGTTTTGGAATCCAGATGTGAGCAGCTATCCCTCTTCCCTGCTGCACTTGGCAACATCCTTCAGGAGGACAGACAGAAGTCTATTTCAGTAGCCCTGTAGGACAGAATGAAAATCTTCAAACAAGTTCAGGTTTTGTATGCCTAGGTCAACACAGTTCATCTGGCAGCACTATGGTAAAGGAACATCTGAAAATTGTTCTTGCTTTGGTAATAGTGATCTGTGAGTGCAATTTACCAGTGTCTGTCATCTCTGCTGATGTCTGTATCTGTCTTCTATAAAAAAGATGATGATACTATAGAGTCATGTTTTTAAAAAATGCATGTAAGCCCACTGTGGTTTATAGTACAAGTATTTAAGAGACATTATTAATACTTTGAAATACACTGTACTGGTAGCTGTAACAGTCTGAGGACAGACTGTGAAGGGGATAATCAAAGGAGAAATAACTTCAGAACCCAGCTGTGGGAAAAGCCATTAGTTGCATTTCCATAGATCATATATTCTCCCTCCTTATCAGGAACTCATTTACTGTAGATACAAGGGGTAGGTAGCTCCACACAAATAGCTTATTACCCCATATGCCTTACTGGTGACATCTGGAGAAGTTGTGCATTCCACTGTAATGTGCATTTCCTGGCTCACCGCAGAAGCTTTTGGTGAGGGTTTTCTGTCACAGAGACACACAATTCTTCTTATGAAGGGGCAGCAGCTCTCAAGATCCCAAGTCATAGCAACTTTTTTATCTGGCATTTTATCCACTAACCTCCAGCAATGGCAATGCAAGTCTCCTTGTTCTTGTTTTCATTTTTTGTTAAACAAAGTATGAGCGGATGGCAAGCCTTCAGTGGTACAGCTTGCTCATATACCTATACTGAACACAGACCAGACTTCGATTCTTCTTTTTCAATGTGTGCCACTTCCCTCCTGACTCCTACCAGCTCACAGGATTAAGACTAATGCTCCAGCAGTTACATATGCAAACCTACATTTATCTACAGACTACTAATACTGTTAGATATTACTGTACCAGCTACATCATATCTAGGAAAGCTAGATTTGATGTACACAATTACTTGACTAGCAGTGCCTTTTGATAAGGTGACTTGAAGGCTTTGACTGAAGTACCGTAGCAGAGGTTCCCAAACTGTGTTCATGCATTCTCACTAAGTGTGTATACTTTGCAACGAGGTATAGGACCTGCTGTCACTAGCAGTGGCCACCACTACTGCTGCCACCAGTGACCCTGCCAGTGATGGCACCTGGCTTCAAAAGTTTGTGAAAGCCAAATTTAGAAACTTCTCTCCCCTTAAAGAATGCTGGTAAATATAGATAAGCAGGATATCTGAGTGCATCCTACTCTAGCTGCCCTCAGTAGATAGACCAGCACAAATCTGCAAGCAGGATCTTGTAGTCCTGGACTACCGCCTGCCCAAAGAACTCCTTGTTCTCCTGGCCTTTGTCTGCACTAGGCACACACACACACATCAGCTGGTGTACACATTTCTTACCTGTACCGAGGTATTGCAAGGAATCTGTTTGACTGTGTACCTGGCTCTGACACATGGTTCTGGCTGTTCACATGGATGAGAGCCTCTGAACATTCTGTATAAGCCTTTGGTTACTGCAGCTCAGCTTTACAGTTGGACTTATGTTAGGCAATACACAGGAATATTTTAGAGCACGAAATACTGCATCTAAAATACTAAATACTAAAACACTGCAGCCTTATGGCGCAAAGTACTGCAGGCACGTTATTTGAATGTGCTAAAAATGTGTTCTCATTTTTATTGGTTTGAGTATATTCTATCAATACCACACCAGTTTCATGCCTGACTAGGTATTGCCAGTTCTCCCCAGACAATATAAAGCCAGTATAAATAACAAACTCTGTACTCTCGATAATTCACTAGAAGTGCCATCATGTGCTCCTGCCTGGTAGGTGATCCAGTGCCACACAAATCAAATCTTAATGATCTTGTCAGCGTGTCCTTACTAAAGCTGAAATTTCTCAATTGTCTGAGCTTCACTTCTGTCTGACATACATATGAGCACAGAGAAATCTAATATTTACCAGCTCAGCTGTTTTCTATCTCCTTCCCCATCTGCAGCCCCCTGGAACACCATACTAATAGAGTCTTGTGTAAACAGCAGTTGGCAAAAACCCTGAAGTCCCTTCTACAGCAGATATGACATCACTGTGACACACATATCTCAAGTTTCTTCAAAAAATTATTTCCTCCAGATAATGCCACCAGGGAAACTGAGCAAGATGAGGTTGTTCCTGGAGGGCCTTATTCATCTCTGGCTGAAGACAGCATCAGCCTTTGTGTTGGCTGCAGGGAAGGCAGGTGTGGAGTTACAGGCTGAGCCTGGCCCTACTCCTGGTGGTCCCAGGGAGAGGCCTGGTAGTCCCTGTTGATCTTTGTGGACTTGCTAATGGGATTTGCCAAATGCATGACCTATGTGATTGATCCTGACTCCATGCTTTCCCCACTAGAGGAAAACCACCACATGGGGATGTGCTGAGGCCAGGCAGCAGCACTATCTCTCAGGTGAAGACTCACCTGGCAGCAGCTCCCCCAGGACAGGGCTGTATCCCCACTGTAGCCTCCCTGGGGCACTGCCTGGGGACCTCTGTCTTGGCTGCACTGACTCTGCATCATCCCCAAGCCCTGGCAGCCAGATCCCTGGTGGTGGGATCTTCTCAGGGCCCTGGAAAATGGGCACAGTTTTTACAACTGGTCTGCACAAACATGATGGTTTCTAGTATTTCTTTCAATCTGTATCAAAATCTAAAATTTCCAATACCACTGGAAAGAAAAATGCCACCCAAGCAGCAATCTGGTCCTTATCGCAGCTGCTCAGTCTCAGTACCCAAAAGTCAAGTTTCAGTTAATTTAGTCTTGGATGCCTTTTCAACTTCAGACAAACCAGATCTTTCAGTACTTAATAGCTTTTAGAAAGTATCTGCAATTAAATATGATACTTTGAATTCATTTCAAAATACCTGACTTGCTGTGGTACACTTCCAAAGATAATTTCATTAGGGTTTTTCTTTCTGTGATAGTACCTGGGAACAAAATTCTGCAATTTCCTTCTCATAAGTGGCTCCTACTGAAATCAATGGAGCAAACTCAGAGGTGCAGCCTGCCAAAGATATCCCTTTTCTTTCCACAGACCAAATTAACTGTTTTGTAGGCCAGGTCTAGATATAGGGTCATTGGCTGATCATCTCCGCTAAGAGATCTAAAAAGAAGTGTATCTTATAACCTTTTATGTACTAGTCAGGCTTGAACTAGGATCATGTGAGTGGTGGTTTGATGTGATTCATGGGAACTGTCTGTTGTGAATTCTGCCAAGATCTGAATAAATTTTGTCATTTTTAAATCCAGAATGGCAGCAAAAGATTTTGTGATCAAAATGTATATCTCTCCATCCACAGGTGTGCTGGGTCTCACCACCATCATTTGCAAAGAGCTGTCAGAATCCAGCCCTCAATTACAGTATCGGGTGAAGAGATAAAGTTGTAACTGTCATGTCCTGAAAGTCCTGCTCCTGTTGGTAAAGACCAACATTCCTGATGATCTCAAGAGAAGGAAAAATTATCCTGTTCTGAATAGAAGGATGGTGAAAGCATTAACCTAAAGAGCAATGTCATAGTGAATTAAAACCAACAGTCATGTACTTAACTGTTTTCAGAGGTTTGTTTAGGCAGGTGTTCCACCACTTCTACTATCATAGCCAAGCTGAAATGCTCTCAGCAGAACAAAGCAGTCCTTAATCCCCAACAAGATGTAAAATTGCAGGAAAGAAGCCATGTGAGTAGTAAGTAGGTTTGTAAACATCCATTTTTAAATGGAAATATGTAGGAAAAACCTCATTCTTTTAGCTGACTTATGCAGGAAGTTTCCATCTGGGTTTGGATTTGCACATACAAAAATTAGGGTTAACATTTTCAGAATATCCAAGTCATAATTTAAAAGTTTTTTTATCGGGTAATTAAATCCCTGACTACACATTGTCCAGTGCAGCAGCATGGTAAACACAGGCTGTTTGTGATTAACACCTATTTGCAGAACTTTTGGGGCCACCAAGGCAAGCAGAAAACTGTATCCCACCTTATATTTGGAGAAAAGGGAACAGGGCATGCCTCCAGTGTGGCATTAACTTCACACAGAGAGTTTTCTCTGGTGGAAGATATTTGAAAGTTAAATATTCCATATGCAGTAACCTGATGAAAAACAAATTTAAATTTTCCAATTGAAATGACTGAAGATAATTTACTTTTTTGTTGAAAAAAAAACAAAAAAAGAAAAAAAAAGAAGAAGGAACAGGAGAGTTTCAGTCTGCTCTGATCTTACTAAAAATTAGATTTTGTAAAAATAATACCATAAAGAAGCCTGAAAATCATTTTACATGTTAATTGAACACTAGCAACAGGATCCAAGAAATCAGACCAGATTGACTGCATTATCACAACTGGTGTGTTACTCTTACTTTATAGAATGAGTATTTTTTTTGTTTTTGTCCATTTTGTGTCTCTGCTTTAAGCATGGCTCATGCTGGCAGCCTCTGCAAAGTTGTTGCCTTTTCAAACTAAGAAAAATTATTTGAGATTTAATGTTTGATTTTTTTCCCTCTGCTCCCTCCCAGACAGTCATCCTCAAATAAAAAATTGCTGTTAAAATAGATGTTACGTTGGTTTCTGTCATAACATGATGCATCTATCCTGACTTCAGCTTTAAAATGTAACTCTAATGTAGCAGTTCTTCCAGGTGATTTTCCTCTTAATTTACATCTGCACTTGCTCCACCCCTGGCGTTCACTGAACACTGAAAGCATGGTATTAAGAAAGCTTAAAGAAGCCATATTTATCACATTCCTTCTGTCTATAAAATATTTAATCCTCAACAAATGATGCTTTTCTAATCCATTTCTTACATCTCTTGAGACCCATGGCTCATCTCTGAGACACAGTTTGCATTGTGTTTTGAATTGGATTATTTAAGGAGCACCAATTAAATCCCTAAAAAGCCTTTATTGGCATAGTATCATTTCTGTTATACTGAGAGGTTTTATTTTCTCCCTGGGCACTTTGGGTATTCCCAAAGGCAGAAAAGCTTGTTGGTAGAAAGGATGCACAGCAGAAAACAAGACCAGGGCCCACACATCGCACAGACAGCAGGGCCATCTACCCATGTACCTGAGTAAAGGTTACATATTAACAAGAGCTTTTATCGGCATTTCCTATCAGAAGAACTCATAGGTGATCACACTATTAATTTAGAGCTAATCTTACAGTTTCCAGAAAAGAGTGGCAGAAGTACCACATTTTTCTGTGCTCCTGGGAAGTAAAGCAACTCAGGGTTTCAGATTTCTTCCTACCTCCTCACCAGGGCAAGCCGAATCTTCAATCTCTGAGTGGGAAGAATGCAGATTGTATGGCATGACAGTTTCTCCAAAGACTTGAGTGCTGACTTTCTTTTCAGTATTGGCCTGAATCCATTAAACCATACATGAATGCACAATACTAGAAATTTTCCACTGCAGTCTATTCATTAAAACTACAGTCTGTTCTGTGGCACAATCAGTGCAGAAAGATTGAAGTCAACAGTTTCTTCTGTTGTATTTTGGTCAATAAATATGCTGGTCCAGATTCATTCCTGGTACTACTTCAATGCTGCAATGTGGATAGATGCTGTATTTTTTCCTTTTTCCCTGAATTAAATTGTCCAACCAAAAAGATGACAAATCTTCAAAAGTACTTTGCTTAAGTGAGGCCGAAAATGTCATTGAGTAAAGACAAATGGAAGAAATTTAATTTAAAATTTACTGCAGGTTTGCTGACAACTGATTGTTAAGTCTATTTATTCCGGGTTAAGTTTCGACAATAATTATAAATCAAAGTGAAAGACAGATCAGTTAAATAAAGTTACTTAGAAACATTTATTTTTTTCAGATACATCTTTCAGGCTTCTAGGCAATGCATGGACCATTGAGAACTCTATGATGACTTAGGCAGATGAAGAAATGCTAATGAGTGAGAACTGCCCGAGTGAAGCACTCCTCTTTTCTTCTGTTTTATTATTGCATTGCCTCTGGCTTCAAGACCCAGGCAGAGCCAGCTGGAGTGGGCAGGCAAATTTACAGATGTTAACACATGCCTTTGGCATTTTCTTACACCAAAGTCCAGGATATCATCTGCAGTCTCTTAAGGGCTGATGTTCGGTTTGAAGATGAAAGACGAAACTTAACGGAGGATCCAGTGTACTGATTAATAACCTAGGACATTGTGCTTTAGAAAGTATACTCTGATTATTTTTGGTTTTCGTGAAAAAATGTGAAAACCAGTCTGTGTTGCCGAAGGGACTCAGCACGGTGTGACTGTCACCACTAGGTGGCACGAACCTGATGCAGCAGAAAACGTCTCAAAAAATGCTGAAACACTTAATGCTTTGCTGAACAGCTGCCATCCAGTAAGTGAAAAGACTGCCACCACCCCACCACCACGCTAGCCGTCAGCACAGGACTTGTCTGGAGAGCCCACTTCATTCTGGTTTGCGCAACAGTCTCCTGGATAATTGGGGAAGGAGGATGTGTTTGGAACAGAACGTCAGTGTTGCCTCCTGCCCCCAAGCAAAATGAAAATCCACTGCTGATAGTAAGGTTTTTTCTGTATTTCTGCAGCCGAGTATTTAAAGCACACGGGTTTTTTCCCACTTGGAGCTGCAGTGAGGTGGACAGCTAGGACTGTGTCATACAAATGAAGCTAGCTGGCTGCCATTATGGTCCCATTCCCTCTGGCTGTGACCTCACAGCTCACTCGGTGAAACCTTGTGTTTAGGCCCCAAGGTTTTAAATTGTCTCAGCAGTGCTTTGCCCCCAGGTCAGCGCTGACCCTGCACTGCAGCTCTGGGGAGAGCTGCTCTGCCGGTGTCCTCTGAGTGGACTGTCAACCTGGAAGACTCCAAATGATGGCTCTCCAAATAGGTATTACAGATCCCTAGATAATGCCAGTTAAAGCAACTGATCCTCAAGATTTCTTTAGGGATATGCACTCTAGCATACTGCTGATTTCTTATTCAGATTTGCTAGTATCCAATCCATTCCTTTAAGCAGCATTTCTAGATAAATATGGTAATTGATTTCTCCTAAAATACAGGAAAGTAGGCCTTGCTATTTACGACAAAGGAGACTGAGAGCCGCAGAAATACATTTTGGTTAGGTTTGCAACTCTTGGTTAAGCTTGTGTAACAATTTACTTCTACAGCATTATAGATGTAGAAAGCAATTTAAAGAGAGAGAATATGTGCTTTAAATGTGGTATCATATATGCAGAAGGCACTCAAAATAAAGAAAATGGAAGGTTCTTGTACTAAAGCACCTATGCTTTAAATGAGATTAAGTGCAGGATAAGATGACAATAAACAAAGGGCTGGATGAAAAGCTGGCAGTGGTGAACAGTCAGACTTAATAATATGACCATATCTTATTTCCTGCTCAGATTTTTTTAATACAGTAAATTTATTGTAATAGGATTTCTGGACAGCATCCACTTGAAAGCCTGTGCAGAGGTTAGCAATAGAAGATTGAAAAAAAAATTGAGGCATGTCAAAAGATTTTAAGGGAGTCAGAGGCTGCAGGAAGAAAAAAGATCAGAGACTATTCCTTTAAAAACAGGTTTAACAATTCCCATTTCTTACACAGACAGCATGCTTTAATTTATTATTCTAAGTTCCTGAGTAATTTGTGTCAAATATGAGTTTGTTTTGGTTTCCTGGAAGTGTGATGCTACGCCCAGACACTACAGTCATGGAGGTTATACACATGAAGTCAGTCAGAAACTGCAGGGGTAAGAAAGAGTTCCTTTCAGAAAACTTGATTTTTGGCAGAAAACAAAGTAAGTTCTCAATTTTGGCCAATGAGGTAAGAAAGGGGGGGAAATACTCTTTTATATATAGCATAGAGGAAAGCCAGCTCTTTCTGAGAAAAACTTCATTTTGCAAAACCCTGAGTTTTCATCAGCACAAATTTCAGTCATCAGTTCTCAAATATTTCTAAGGCATTTTATATATTATCACATTGTAAGTCCCCTGCCCAAGAAGGACTACAGTTCATTGCACTTGTCAAATATATCCAATTTAGCTACAGATTTGTTGTGGACACTTGGAAACCCTGAAGCGTGAAGCTTGCACAGGGCAGGAGCTTGCTCGAGGGCCTTTGCTTCAAGCAGGCTTTCTGCTCAAGCAGAGGTGTTTCACTGTCCTGTTGCCCTGTCTGTGGAGCCAGAGCTTGGTCTCACCCTATTCCGATTGGCAGTGCCCAGCCTTTGTGAGGCACCCGGCTCACCTGGTCCCACAGCAGTGACAGAGGCACAACCAGTGCAGGGAACAGCCCAGGGGGCAAACCTTGAAACAGTACCTGCAAAGGCAGAGTGAATCGCTGGGACTCAGTATTTGCCAATAAAGAAAATAAAATAAATAAAATAAAATTAAAATTAAAAAAAAAAAAAAAAAGCAGTTCGCATCCCAGTTCACTTCAGGGATGCACAATCAAAACTCTGCAAATTCAAAACATCCAATATTCACACCCTTCCTTTCTAAAGAGAGGCGGGACTTTGGGCTGTTTCACAGACAATTGCTGTGTGCTATTTTTGAGATCAAAAGAAAAGTCAGAGAGAGGCACTCAGTGCATCTAGACCCTGGAAAGTGCAGCCCTGGACTTCCTCATAAAAATCTGCTTTTCTCCTTTCCAGCCCCGCCCTTCCCATGCCCCAGAGTGCAAATAGATACAGCATTTCTTTTCTGCACAGCTTTCCTGAGCAAAATAGCACATTTGTTATTGTTGGTCCTATTGCAGTTGGATCTGTGTTACAATCAAAGGAACTCATTTTGACCAAATCTTCCTGAGACAATCTCCGGACTTATTAGATCTTTTTCTCTTAATGTCTGTTCCAGCTAAAAATCTGTCTAGAGATCAGCAACTGGAAATCTGCTGTTCTAGAAGGAGCAGTTGGATTATTAGTATTTTATATTTCTGAAGGAAAGTGCTTTCTTATGTCAAAACATTGCACGATAGTGCTGTTTGAGGTGCTACACAGCATCTGTACTCATTTCCATTAGCTGCGAGCATGCTGGATCAATATTCAAACACAGTCATTTGTTCTCTGTGATACCACCGAGCATCTAAAAACTGTCTCTAAAACCTGGGTGGTTAATGTGAACCAGGCATTTTTAAATAGATCAGCTGGCCCACCCATGATTATAAGCCTGAACATAAGGGAGCATGTTTTACAAGGTCAATTCCAATTAAAGCTCCTCTCCCAACCCAAATATCTTTAATCTCCGAAGACTACTTGTATGCATCATTTCACTTATGCAAGTCTGTTTTGTGATTCCTTCCAATTACTTCCCTGCCCACGTAGCTTTCTCACCCTCATCCGTCACGGTTACAGATACACACACAGGGATGTAACTGGCCCTGGCGTACTACAGCTGCTTTCCTCAGGTGCTCCGTTGTAGGGCAGCCTGCACAATGTGATTTAATACTTGAGAACAAGCTGGCATGTGGGGGAAGGGAAAAGAACTGCTCAGACGATGATGATTAGTAGATCATGTTCCTGCTATTTCAGTTACTAGCTTTACTTTTTTACTCTACAGTATATTCACAAGCATAAAGTTGCAGAGTTGCTAAAAAGAGCACAAGAGAGGGTTTTTCGACAGCAAAAATAGAATGAGATTTTAATCTTAAACATGGATTAGTGTCAAAACTCCTGATCTGCATTGGAGAAGGGCTCAAATGTCAAGGGTAGATCTTGACCTTAATTCTCTGAGTAGAAATCTGAAGTAGCTCCACACTTTGTCAAATGTTTTGTTGGAAAGCTCACTGAGAGCACAGTGTGAATCAAAGTGCTCAATCCAGGACCAAGAATGAAAATTTGTGCCAGCCCATTTTAATTAAAAAATATGTTTTAAAAATGTTAATACTGCAAAGGTCAATCAGGACAGAGACCACTGTAGTATTTGAACAGAAGAAAGGCATCTTTCTCCAAACCCTACCAAAATGTACTGATTTCTTTCTTACTTTTCAAAAGGCATAAAAACCAATGGGCTTCTGCAACTGTTCCATGCCAGGAAAGGGGAGTGCTTCCATCTGATTCAATATTTATTTCCCTGCTTTGCATCAGCCCCATAGTACAAAGCGGAGTGGGATACAGCCAGTTTCCTGAGCTGGCTACCCTCTCCCTGGGGAGCTCTCGTCCAGCACCAAGCTGCCACGTACCCCTTGGTGCATCAGAAGAGGAAAGGTGGGGAGGGAGATGACCAAGCCTGTGGTGCTCCCACCACCGTCTGTCATCCAGTCCAGTTAGACACCCACTCCTCAGGAGAGCAGAGAAGCCTTGGGGCTATAACTGGCTTTTCTGAGACATCTCTGCTAAGCTCGGTTGTGCCTGAAAATCAGACCCAGTGGAGTTAAACCAGAATAAGTGAGAGCAAATTATGGCCCTGGCTTTTTAGTTTCATTGTTTTGTATTGATGATGCAATATGACTAATTTGTTAGGTAATGGTGCTGCACTCAAATATGTCCCTCTCAGAAATAGATTCCTCACAGGCTCATTAAGGGTAACTGTTTTAGGAAAACAAATGCATTTGCCTTAGTTCCTGAGAGCAAAATTAGTTTAAAGTAACAGATACTCCTTTCAAGCTATACCATCTTGCTAGTGCATTATGTAGAAGTGTTTGGTGGCATCATGCCTCATTTGAACGATTTTGGACATGCCATTTCACCACCACCTCAAAAAAAATCGAAACCCCTACTTTTTAACAAAAATGGTCTCCTTTTAAATAGACATTGCCTCCAGTACCGGGGCCTGGAGTTTGCTGGTGTGCGACTGTCACTGCACAGTAGGTTGGTAGTGCAAGTACCTTGAATTAAAGGTCTGAATTAAAGAAAGCAAATATTTATCTGAAAGGAGATCCCAAGCATACACAGTACATTTCTAATTAGTGTCCATAAATAGAACTGATGGTAAAGGAATCCTGTGTTTGAACTGATTGCTCTGACCAGATTTGGTGTTAATTGAGTTCAGATGTAAATATTTTTTTAGAAGGATGCAGTACTACAGAAATAATTGGGATTTTTGTGGTTCCAGTTGGGATTTGGGGTGAATTTGAAATTCCTCTTCTATTCTCTGACTATTGCATCAAGTATGTGAATTTCGTTGGCATAGGAAGATGAGAATATCTGTGTTAGTTTACCTCACCCAAGACACAAGAGGCCAGAAAGGTTTAACATGTGAGTGTCCTCCTACAGGTTCAGTCTCCATTATTTCGACAGGTATAGCAAATATATCCCTAAGTATTAAGCATGGGTTTCCTAGGAAAGCTGGTGATTGGAAGAACATGAATAAGAGTGTCATAAAATGACAAATGTTCTGGTACAATATTAACTTCAAGATAGAAGGAATTCCTTTAAACATGGAAATATTTTTGGGAATGCCTAAGAAATTTTCCATTGTCCTTATAACAGTTAATCTGAAAACTCTGCCTCACTGCTTCCCACTACTTTTCAATTCGAAAATTTTGTAAAGTCATATTAAAAAGAAAGAGGTACTAGGAAAGATAGCCCGTTAATTGTGTGTATTTATTACATATGCCTGCACAATTAGTTTAGCATTTGGGGAGAAAAAGAACAAGTATATATATTTGAATGAATCAATACAACATATGTTTATCATCAAAGTTTGCTTCACTGAGCATATATTTTCCATTTCTTACAGAAGATCTCCCAAGCAGGTCTGATCTCTGCAGGAGTTCCTAATATGAGTAAATTAGCAGGTAAACCGTACCTGAAGTGTTATTCACAATAAGCACATTTGATTGGAGACTGTGTCCGTGCTTACTTTCTGCAGGAGCTGCCCATGTCCTGAGGAGTCAGTAGTTATATTTGTTATGACTAATGTAGACCTTTGGAGCAGATGTTTGTATTGATCTGATTTCGAGGACACACATCACTGTAGTGTCCAAGTCACCTTAGGCAGCATATTGCAGGACTATGTATAAAGAATATTGATCTTTGGATGCTCGTTTCTAAATGGAGAAAACGCAACATCTGCATCTTTCTTCTCCCTGAACTTGCACCTGGTATTTCCAATTCTTACCATCCAGACTGGCTATAAAGCACTTTCTTATATCATTCCCTCTGCATGTCTCTAATACTTGATCCCACTGAAGTCAACAGCACCATCTTCATGTGGACAAGATCAAACCTTGAAGATGTAGATTAAGACCAGGGTGAAGGAGATCAGCATACATGACTTCTGCTTCACACTTTCAATCTGAAAGCCCCTTTCTGCTAGTAAACTATGCACAGTGCTTTGTCCAGATAAAAATACTTTGGAAGAAGCCATGTTGTTGCAAAGGATCAGACAGAAAAATATATGTCCATTACCCCTACGAGCTCATTCCTGATTCCCTGATAAGGAATTGGGGCATTGTCATAGAAATAGAGAACAGAGTGAAAAAAAATAATGGTCCTGTGAGAAGAAAGGAAATGTCTCACAGCCCAGTCACTTAGATCGCAAGGTAGAAACAAAGATTTATGCTATTATTTTCACCTTGGGCCTGTCACCTTGGACACCAATATTCAAGAAAGTCTGCCCGAAAATTATTTTCTTCACACATTTTTGCAAGTGTAGCTTGCAAGCATGACCACAGCTTAAGGTTAGGTTTAAATTAGCCATAACTGTTGTGGCGTGGAGCTTGTTGTTGTCTGATGCTGCTCAGTGACACTTGTGAATTAAGACGGCCACTGCAAGGAGCAAACATTGCACGTGGCCTCGTGTGACACTGTGCTCTGTTACTTTGAGCAACAGGGGAATGGCCAGACTAAATAATGTCCAAAGGGTGGGCCCAGCTCACCACGCAGAGGCATATAGCATATTTAAACTTACATCTCAAATTTTTATCCAAACTGCTCGTGTAAGCTGCACTGATGGATACAGGGTAATTGCACTAAAATCTTCACCTCAATTGTCAAATAACAGACTATTTAAAAAGTCTTGCAGTTGTAGCACTTCAGTTACATGGTGTATGACTGAGTCAGGTGATTATGAAGGGAGAGACTCTTTTACTAATTAATTGCTTATGTTCTCTCTTAGTGTAGGGAACCCATCCACTAAGCTTTAGCTAGACATATGGAAGATTTTAAAAGTGCCTTTGGCATTGGGAGCTAATATAAAATATATTGCAACATAAAGTTCTTTCATAAAATCTAACCCTGTTTTTCACAGTGACATTAGGAAATCAGTAGGGATTATTTTTGTGAGCAAAAAGTGCAGAATTTGGCCCGACTTTTGCTATATTGCCTGAATGGATCTATGCGATTCCTGCTGCACTTATTTCTGTTTGTAACTAAATGTAAGTTGCTTTCTATGGGAATTTGAATTGTGCTCTGTGTATTATTTACATGTGTTGAAAGAAGCACTGATGTAAGATAGGAGCCAGTATATGACTTGCAGGGGAAGGCTATTAAGACATATCCACGCTGAACTCATTAGGTAAATTTATCTTGTATTATTTTTAGTAAAAGTTCAGATGACTGTATATCCCCATTACATCTCCCTGAATTTGTAAATGATGTATTTGTTTTTTTTAAAAAGGCATAAATTACCAAATTATTTTTCTTTCAAAAGAAGTAAGTTTCATTGACAATCTAACACAACTCTGAGGGGCCATGCAGGCTGCCTCTCTAGCTCACTGGTTGCAGCAGTAGGAAGACCCACATCCAATCCCACCTTCAGACTGCATATCCTGCCTTCCCAGCTGAGTGCCTTTAATTAAGGCACAATTACTCTGTGTATAAGGAAACCTCTGCAGTAGAAGAGGCAGTGCAGTAAAATAAGTTGAAACCTGGTGTGTTGCCGGTCTCCAGCGGAGGATGTGTGAAATCAAGCATCCTCAGGCAGCTGAAAACATCCAGCTTGGATTCAGCACATCTTAGGAATGTTTCTCTCCAGGAGAAAGAAAGGAAGTAGAGATTTGGCAGCAAGAAATCCTGAGCAGAGATGCATGTACCACAGAGTCCTTTAGGAGGACAGACTCCCTAATTTCAGTAGCTTTTATAGCTCCCCTGGCCAGGTACCTCATTGTCCCTCAGCTCCGTGAAGTGCCATGGCTCAGAGCTGTGACTCCAGTAGGTGACAGGTGATAATTTATGAAGCATTTCATCTTGGCCTGTAGCAGGGATTTTTCCATACTGCAGTGAAAGTCAAAACTCAGTTCTGATGAGAACACCATTAATACCTACACAGACCTCCCAGCTGAACAAAGTCCTCTGCACCAGTGCTTGCTCCACCCTGACATCACACTTCCACACTCATCTTCACCACAGCTTGAGTGTGAAGCACCCTCACAGGGTGTCAGCAAACCATCATCTTCTTCCAGTACCCTTTCCTTTTCTCAAATACTGTTTGCTATATGACATTTTAAAGCAAAACAGGCAAGAGCACCCTGACTGATTATGCTCTGTCCCACTGGCTCCTGACATCTTTTCACTTGGAAAACAATGAGATACTGACTGTGGCTGGGGAAACTGGGACCTGCTGGGTGAGTTATACAGCAATTATATCTATTTCAGGATAATTCAGGCACACCTCGTTACTCCTAGTGTACCATTGATTTTACTGCAATTAAATCCTGGAGGTTTCAGACTTGGCTAAAATGCCAAATATCAATTAAAACAAAAAAAAAAAAGCCCCTCAGACATTCACAAAAAGGATGCTTCCTAGAAATGCTTTAGCAACACTTCTGCCCTCCCCCACTCTTTGATCACCAGCTCCAATGAACTTCAAACTGAAGTCTTCCTCTCATAGTGTAAAAATGCCAGCCAAAATAACTGAAAGTCACTAATACTTCCACCTTACCGGCTAAATTTATACACATTAGCCAAGGAGAAATAGATACGCAATGTCAACGCAGGTCAAGGATGACATGCTAGGTAAAATTAAAATACATAATGGGAGATGCTTCTCAGGAGTCAGACAAGTTTTGACACAGAGAAAAAAATAAGGTAGTGCAGCCGGTGCGTTTCTGTCCCTCCTTACTAGAGCTGGTGTCTGAGCTCTGTGGACCAGCTGTGTTGACTGGGGCTTGTCTGCGGACTTAATGCAAAAGGCCACGTTGGCTGATGCTAAAGCCAGGCTCTGGGCTGGAGGTTCCCATAGTTGTGTTCTTACCTCCCTGACTTTCCTGTGTTGGGTGAGCATGTCACCCAGACCCTTCACTGGGAATTAGATCAGTTTATTGTGTTAACTTACCCAAGAAGATCTCATTACACCAATACCACTATCATCACACAGGAGAATTTGTGTTTGTTCCAGTGCACAGGTGCCACAAATCCATCATCCACATCCTAAGAACAGCTTCTGTCCCTTCTTCTGCTCCTGCAGGGGAGAAAGAAACAGTATTTTCATAAAGGACATGTTAAACATCACTGATTAGGCTTGAGAGATCTATAGGGTGAACATTTAAAATATGATGCTCATTTTGTTAGACACTGTTTGAAAACCAACAGTTTACTAGCTGTGTTTGTTGTTTTCTCATTTAATTAGGGACTTAGCTTGATGTTGCAGTGTCAACAGAACCAGCAAATATTTAAATTAGATTGGGATGCTTATTTCTTCATTGCTTTGCTATAGGGGGAGAAGACACTTTGGTGTCTGTCTTTCCATTTAATATTTTATAATGAAGCAACAAAGTGAAGTTATTTTTATCATCCATGTGTGTGTTGAAAAGAGGGACAGTGGAAAGAAAGGCAACAGGAGGCTAAAACACCTTGCCTCTGCATTATATGGGAACACAGCTGAATTACAGCAAATTGGTATCCTAGGCAAAATACAACAGAGTTCCCCAGTGCTTTCCCTGGTCCCCCAAGGACATGTGGTGTCTCCACTGCTATGTAGAGCTGCACTGACAGGGAAGTTTTCTTCTCTGCCAGGCAAAGACCTACCAGCCATTCTTGACACCATGCTAGCATCCAGGGGGACATCTAACAGCATTTTCTGGGCCAGGGTAGGTTGGCCTTATATGTCATACTCCTCCAGCAATATCTTCCAGCAGCAGTGCAGCCACTCTTGGCTTTTAGAGTTTGCACTCTAATTTGCCTTGGGATAGTCTTCCAGGTGCCAGTGGGCTCAGGCATCATTGCATGCATTATGCACTCATCACCCTTCAAAGATTTTCCTTCTGACCAAGAGATCTAGAGGTATGTATGAGCTTAAGTTCAGATGCAATCATGCAGCTCCCAGACAGAGACCGAGGCTTAGATCCAGTAGAACCACATCTAGCAGGGGGATGGTTGGGAGCATTTGCTATGGATCATTTCACAGAGGGTGAGATGTATCCCAGCTAAGAAGAGAAAGTGCAGGCAGCAGCACTGGCAGACCCTTGCAAGGCTGGGCTTTCTTCCTTCATTCCAGCATTCCCCTGGCACACTGAAAGATTGGGAATGGAAGACTGCTTCAGAGGTAAAGCATCCATTTGTATTTAATAGCTAGCATTGATTTCCAATTTCATATCTGCTGAACAGTAGCCACTGGCCACATTAAAATTCATCATCTTCTTCACTGCACCTTCCAATTCAGAGTCTACCATCACCTTAATGAATCAATCCATGTCAGCATACAATGTATTTATTTTTAAACTATTCTCAGTGACTTTATGAAGTTAAATCACCTGGACTCAGAACAGCCTGGTTTTAGTTTGTGGGGCTACAAGGAAGATTTAAATATAAAACACTCAAACTATTCAATGGCATGTTCAACCTGTATTGAAAAACTTGGTATTAGACTACTCTCTGTCCTTAAACTACCCATGTTTAATGCATTATAATAGTATTTATCCATCATCATGAGGCTTTACTGCTCCTTAAAGCAGAATGGCAAACACCAATCATCTGTGTTATTCTTTACCAGTATTTAGGTGCAGCTCTCTGTGTGGGTCACCCTTTACCCACACCACGAGCACAGATCAGCGCAATCTGCCCAGGGCCTGGGTATCTTGGAAGGAGAAAGAGACCCCAGGTTTTGTCCTTCAAGAAAGTGAAACAAGTATCTTATTTCGTGGCTTTGTGGCTCTGTAGCCAGCAGTAGGGTTTGTTTCTGTGAAAGAGGCTTGCAGACCTTGCTGTCTGCTGGTAGCACAGCAGAAACACGTCAGTGATGCAGGAGAAGGGGATCTGAGGTTTTTCCAGCCTGCAAAAAGAAACTTGGCATCTTCGGCCCAGGGATCAATAGAGGCTGCTGCTCGCTTTGTTTCGCATGACCTGGAACCACCCTACATTTTTCACCTTGTTACAGGACAGCACTGAAGCACATGTCAATGTGTGGTCCCCTCAAAGGTTTGTGCGGCTCTGCGTAAGGAAAAGGCACAAATCTTCAGTGCCAGGGATTGTGAAAGACTGACAACTGACAGCAGCAAACTCGCTTGCTTACGTGGTGCCACAATGTAAATGGGGTTTTTGTTTGCAGAAGGGCAGCTCTGCTTGTATCATGTTCTCCTTCAAGAGATTAAGTCTCCCTAGACCTAATGTTAGTGCAGTCAGTCCAGACATATTACTTCTTCACTGCACCTTCCAACTCATCAATTAAAAATTCAATAAAAATAAGCTGTCATTACCATAATCCTTCAGACTGGGAAACGTGGAGTCGAGAGCTGTACCATTCTGGCCTGTGACAAAAGCCCCAAAGACTGCCGGCTGTGGTGTTAATTGATTGGTGTCATTTATAAGTAATCTAACAATCCTGAATAATTTATTCTGCAGTGGCATGTGCTGAAAATATACAGCTGCACAGATATCTTCACAGCTTCAGAAGAAATGCTGCTAAACAGAACATAAAGCAAAGATTAAGATTCAGTGATCTCCTTAGGAGCACTTTATCATACGCTCTGCTCTCCAGTGCTTTTATTACAGAAGTGTATAGATCTGACAATAGGAATGTACAGACCTGGGTGGTCAAAACATCCAGGCTCGATATTCTCTTTCACAGCAGATTACCCATAATGAGCTTCAAAAGCAAGGAAGGTGGATGCCAAGCAGGAAATACGCAGCACTGAGGACAGCCTTGCCGAACCACAGTAAAAATTGACCGCTGTGTTTCCACAACGAGGATGCTGATGATGGGAAAAAGTCTAGCATTTTAATCTCTCTCCAGCCAAAATGGAATAAAAATTCTTGCCATTGACTGTGCAGGTTTTCCAAGGGTTACCTAGTGGGAAGTGACTCTCATCAACCCACATTGTTTTTACAACTGCATGAATAGCCCCAGCTGATAGACTTTGAAATTGAGAGGAACCACCCCAGAGAGCCCAAAGGACTGAAGAGGCTGGCAGTCAAAGCCAAATCTTTTCCCTTACGGATGCACAAGTGAAAAGTTCATGTGAGCTCTTATTTGCTCAGGCAAAGCTGCCGCTACAGTCAAAGGCTGATGATCTGGGCCTGTTTCAAGTCCACATCACCCCACACCCAGGGTGAATTCCGCCTCCACAGGCCAAACCCCACTCCTTTTTGGTTCTCTGAAGGGCAGAAAATTTTTCCCTAAATTCCATTTTGCTGGAGCGATTAACTGTTTTACTGGGAGTTGCTCTGAAAATTTGTTTATGTGCAATGCAACTGAAGACTAATCCCATGCATGTTTGTAAAAGAACACAGAAATCAACCCCAAAATGATGAAAGGATGGGCTCCTTACAACATCATTTCTGTGTTGTTGTATCAAATTTTAAAAGTAGAGAATTATATTCTTGAGACCTGATTCATGTGGCTAGCTTAAAGTTGCATTTGTACAAAATATTTGTATTTGAACAAGTGTGGCAGGGTGGGGTATTTCTTTCTGAACATTAGCTTTTGAAGTGAAGTGATCATGCGGAAATCCTAACTTTCATTTCACGAAGTTTTTGGTTCCTCAGTCTGCTCTTGGAACACCTAACTTTCATTTCACGAAGTTTTTGGTTCCTCAGTCTGCTCTTGGAACAGAGCCTAAAATTACAACCAAATACAGCTAAATGCCTCAGAAACTAGAATGGCAGGAAAAAAAAGCATGCAAACTTTTATTTTAAAACTCTTCTTTTTTCTCTTCCCTGCTGACTTTGACCCTGTTTTGGGGCCCGGAGAGTGATCCTGCTAACCCTGAGCACGATGAGCTCTGCCTTCTGCATGGAACTTTTCCATCTGCACTGCATTTCCAGAGCTATGCTTGTTTGAGGGGAATGCTGACTGCAGGCAGCAAATCCCATCTTGCTCCAGAGAAGTCAACAGATTTCAGTCAACACTGGATAGCATCCAAAGAGAGCAAGGGCAGGAGGGAATATACTTGTTATCATTATTCATGTTGGTTGTGTAAACAGTGCTCACTCATGACTGAGAAATATGTGAATTTTTTCCTATCATTTTAAGAAAAAAATAACCATTTACCAAGAAAATAATCATTACTGCACACTGATTGCTCATTTTTTCCATTGCTCTGCATGTAAGAACATGCATTGGTAAAAATACAACTGATCTGGTTAAGTGTTTTAATACACCAGGGAGTAAATTGTTTGGGATGAAAGAAATTCATTATCCACAGTTTGCAGGGCTGTAAGTCTGGCTGTTTTAATGTTACTGCTAAGTAAAAAATATAAAAGTGCATGCTGTGGCAAGCTGAATATGTCTTTAGATTCTAGTCTAGTACATGAAGCATATTAATTAGATTATTGTTCATTCTAATGCTGAACCCCAGCATGGCTAGTAGGATAACTAAAGGTAATCAGCCAAAGAACAGCCAATCTCCCCTGGATTATTTTTCCATTAATTTAATTCACAATGGGAAAAACTCGTGGTTTCCTCCTAGGAGAGGGATGGGCAAAGCCTAAGTGGTAAAGACAGAATATCTCAAGAGGTCACAGATGAATCCAAGAGGTGATGTATTTGCACAGGAGGCAGGGGAGTGTCTCAGGCTGCAGAGTGCAGCAGTGTGTGTGCTCCCACTCCAGGCGATACAGGTTAGAGCCTCTCCTCCCCCTGCAAACAGCAGGCTCCTGTACACAGCAAACATCACCAGGCCTTACACAGACCTTTAGTGTTTGGACAAGAGATTCTGCCATAAAACTGAAGGACCTTCTTAACTAGGCTTTCACATCAGCTTGTTTCTAATTTTGTCCATACTACCCTCCAACTTGGGCATGATAAGGGAGAGATATATTTATTTACTTACTTCTTTGTTTGTATTTCACCCCAACTTTGGCAAAGCTTCGTGATTCATAAAACTCACCTTGCAATGTCTGAAGCAACTCCCCTTCATGTATACCATGGGAGTAACATCTTGGGAAATTAAATGTTTCCCACCTGTATGTGGCTGCCGCTGGATCCCCCTTTGAGCCCTGAGGTCAAGACATTGAAGAGAAATCATTTCCAGTTCATTTACAAGCTTTGTGGGGTGGGATGTCCCACGGTTCAGCATACAGCTCTTTTCATAAAGTTAGGTTTACAAGTGCTCAATTAGTTGGCTTCAAAAAAAAAAATTAACTTCTAAGACTTTTTTTTAATAGCCCCAGTCTGTTTTTTTAGAAAATACTGCTAGATTATATGGCTAGAAAGCTATAGCATTGCCACGCACAGCTTGCACCAGATATGAGATAGAACTGTAGAATTCCTGTGTAAGGTTTTTGACTGCCTTGAAAAAATTGTATCCCCATCAATAAGGCCCCGATATAAGACCTCCCTCCAGCTTCCTGCCTTGCCGTCTGCCAAAATTTGCCAGCTCTGCAGCAGAGGTGGTCAGGAACGCACGCCTGCACTGCGGTGCTCAGAGCTGAGGCAGCGGGGAGCTCGCTCGCTCTGTGCTGACTGCAGCTGACAGCAGCCCTGAGGGGCCCACCGTGGCTGTGGGGCGCGGGAGAAGCCTCGAGAGGGCTGAGCCAGGGGCAGGACTCCCATCGCACGGCAGGGCCGGCTGCTACACCAGCACCGTCTCCGCTCCCAGCTGCCAGCATCAGTTCTGCACTGGAGGGAACCGCTCACATAGCTGCGAGGGTGTGCCCGCAACTCAGCTGCCCCAGTTTGCCGGCTGCTGTGCAACATGAACTGCAGGTGAAGATAAATTAGCAGCACCACATCCACAGAAGTACTCCCAGTATCAGCCCATCTTGCTCTTCTTCCCAGGATACCATCCTGCCTGGCTTCCCAGGCTCACCCAGGAGCTAAACTAAAACTAAACACCCTACAGACATTCCCAGGCAGCTCCCAACTACAGTTTTCTGTTTAGGAAAACCCTGCATTTCATAAATAGCTCAGTCATGCTGCCAGAGCTCAGCATCTCCCTGAGTCAAGCACTTTGCTGCACCGCAGCAGAGCTCATGCAGGTTTGTTATCCCTGCAGCTAAAGGCACCTTGGCAAAGATGCTGCAGGGACCTGAGGTCACTACATATTCATGCACTTGTGCTGCTTCAGACTTACTGCCTGCCCCAGCACTGGGCTGCACATTCATGTGAGGGGCACAGACCTTGTGAGTGGCACCAACGGGTGGACAGAGAATGTCTCTCATCCATATTTGAGCCTCACACCTCTTTCTCTCCCTTTCTGACTGAGGGAACTGTTCTGCACTTGTGCAGAAAATGATAAAACCAATGAAGTGAAAAGCCATTAATTTGGATGTATCATGTCTCAGTTTTTGGGTACCTACACAGAGATGCTGTGACTGATACTCATGGCTGGGACCTGCCACCATTCCAACAAGTATCAGTGGAAGGTGGTGCCTCACAAACCCTATCTGGAAAACCAGGCAAGCAAATTCAGGAACAAAAAGTAGGGGCACACAAAGCAAGTGGTGACAGTAAAACGGAAAGAGGCTGTGTCTGCTGAGGGCTGCACCGATGCTATGCCCAGGGCTTTGCACTGATGGTTACAGAGATGGAAAATTTTGTCATCATCTGTTTCACTAATGCCGGTTTGGGGGTTCCTTGGTTAAAATTAAGTGGAAAGCCTAAAAATCAACAGCTGCAGAAGTGCTTCACATATGTGCCTCAGACACATCTTTTTCAGGTCTGTCCTGAGAAACTGGATTTGGGCAAGTAGGGGTAGAGGAGGAAAGGTGTCCTTTCCCTGCTCCTGCAGTATATTCTCTAAGCTTTGCTCTTCTGTCTGCCTCCCTGAATGTTCGGAGAAGTGCAGCAACCTCTGTAATTTTGGTGCCCTGACCTGATATCACTGCCAGTTTTATCTCCAGCCCCTTGCTCCAAAGGCTTTGGCATTTGCCACTGCCAAAGGATCCTGTCCTCTTCCCCTGGTCCATCCAGCTGGACAGAAGGGTGCAGGATTTGTTCCTTCATGAAGAAAACAGTAAAGAGCTGAAGATGCAGTGCCTGGTTGCTCTGTGAGTGCCAGCATTGCCCCACGATGACACCATTTCACACCTGAGGGCTGCGTATCCCTGCTTCAGCCTGGAGCTGCAGCCCTGGCCCTTATCAGGTATTGACGATCTAGGAGGACAATAGCACAAGGAATTTTGTTTGCTCAGGTAATGACAGACTTTATCATAGAGCAACTGTACCATAGCAAAAATGTTTAATAATTAAGCAATGAGATATGATAAGAGGCAAATTCCAGCACAATTTTTACATGCCTTGGATTGTATGATAAGGCCAAAGGCCAAGGAATTTTCAACAGGCTCAAACTATTTTGCATTTGAATCACCTATTCTGTCTAGTTTTCCACACTCTTTAGCACAATGGTGATATTCTGTCATAAATATTGTAAGCATTAAATTTCTTATGGTGTGAGACCTTGGAATCTATTCTGCAAGTGATATACGTGTATCACTGGCATGCAGAACATGGAATGCACCCCTTTGTCCGTGATTAAGTCTGGAATTGATTTTCAGACCACAGTTAACAGGTCTGAAAAATAGGGTTGCTGATGGAATTGCTGACAGATTAACTACATTGATGCAAGGGACATCATCTCAGTGTCATGGTTGCTAACTCTCAAATATTTCTCCTTATGCCTTAAAAAAGAAGAGAAGAACTTGAGATTTTGAAACAGTGCTTGTTCTTATCTGCTGCAAATTTGATACAGGTTCTGTTTACTTCACACTCATCTCTCTCCTTTAGAACTTGAGTACATTATTATGAAATGCAATAATTTCCACAGAAACACCACACTAATGCAGCATCAACTCTGAGACATTAATCCTATAAAATCAGGCAAAGCCAGACTGAAGATTCTCACAATAGATTTACAACAAGCTCTTTGTGGTATGTTTTGCAAGGACTTTCTTTATTCAGAGAACATAATACCGGGTAGTGTGACGTGCTGTACAGCAAATATTTGGTTTTGAGATAAGCATGGAGGCTTGAAAGGTTTAATGAGCTAATTGAAATAAATAAGGCTGAGCTGGAATTCAGGGCCGGATGTGTGTGGCGGTGATGGGGAAGCTGCCCAGCTGCTTTGCCACTCCTTCTCTCAAGACCAAACTTCTGGTTGGCAAGATACTCTAGCTTCAGACTGCTGACCCCTCCCCACCTCTGCTTTGGGTAATCCATGCCTGCAGGAATATTATAAGCCATTCCTAGCATTAATAGCTTTACTAATATTTAAGAGAGTGTGCACTGCATGAGCACAACTAAAAGTAGAATCATGCTCTTCGGAATGGCCAGAATATGTTGCTCAGAGGAAAAAGAGCAAACTTAAAAACTAAATGTTGAATATTCTGTAATGTAGTCATAAATGTCTGTAATGTTCATTACACACAATTGTGAGCCCTGCCCTCAAAAGCTTCCACTTCAGCAGAAACCTGAAGTACAGGGTGCACTGGAGGCACAGGAGGCAACCTCCCGTGGAGGCAGAGAGCATCATGCACAGAATAACTGTGGCCATGTGGTAGGGTAGGTGGAGACAGACCAAGTGGGATGGTGACCAAGCACTCCCTCAGAGCTGCTTTTAAATACAGCATAGATTTGATTACAAGACAAGGCAAGGGTGAGGAAAGAAGGCATCAATTAAGATGTAATCATCTGACTGTGTGGTTAGGTATTTGCACGTCTTCTGTGTGCTCAGCCAGCTGTGTGTTTAACATCTGGAGTTGGGAGGGGGAGTACAGCTGGGACAGGGTCCTTTCCTGACTCCTGCAGATAATCAGCTTTTGCCCTAAGGCACTACACTTTGCTACCATCTTCTTCAAATCCAATTTTAAACAGACTGCAGGATCATACTACAACACTGGCTGGCCAGGACAGCATATAACTCCAGGTATGACATGTACCTTGCAATGTATGTCAGGTACTGGGAAAGTGAAGAAAGAAATCACTTATATTAAACACAACAACAGTCACGTCTTTTTATGCAGCTACTCTTTTTATTATATTTAGATATCTAGACTATTACCATTTTCCTGAATAAGTAAGGGCTGTTTCACAGAGGCTTCAGGGAAATGCCTGCATTTTAATACAGTCTAATTGACTTTTATGGTTATCTCTGAGGATTCCTGGTCATAAAAGCTAATTAAATTATACTGATCTACATATTCAAGAACCATTCTATTTCTCACCCTTCAAAAGAAAAAAAAAAACCAAAAAACCAACCAAGCTGGCAGTTTATACTCATGATTAGAGCACCTCAGTTTTATCTGCTCACTGTTACAGGATACATTTAACTTTCTTGAACAAGTAACTGTCCTGACCAGTGTTAAGAACAGTGGTTACGTTATTTCAGATTTTTCATTCTGCAAATGTGTAGAAAGATCTATATACTCAATTTACAATTCTACATTAATCTAATAATTCCCTAGAGAAAAGGTTTTTAAAAAAAGCCAGAAGTACATAATCTGAATCTGCATGACAGGGTCTTTATAAAGTAGAATTTTTGCATTTTCTTCATTCTCTTCATTATCTTTTTTTTTTTTTAGGTGTCCATTTTTTATTTTTACTTTTTAGTTCTATGCACCTTGTGAGAGATCCTGACATTGTTGTATTAACAGTTTAACAACGTGCCAATCCTGATACTGTAAAAAACAGTGCTATTTTTTAATTGGAACTCCAATTATTTTTCTGTATTTATTACCTGCACATTTCCAGGTTTCCAAGATATTTAAGTGCCAAACAAATCAGATGTGTGCCAAGATTTTGTGAAGCAGACAATATTTCTGAAAGTCTTAGTAGAAGTCTGAAACTATCTTTCAGCACCTAAATACCTTTCCAAACACAGCTTAAGGCAGTAAGCAACATTCTCCCTTAGAATTATGGCCATTTGCCCTGACAAAAATTGCAGAAACCAGTTCCTCTAGAGTTAGTATCCACATATTTCAACCCTTTTATTTAGAGGCTTTCTGACACAATGCACCATACCTGTCTCTGTCTAAATGTCTTAATCCAGCTAAGAGCAACACATCACACACTAAAGAATTTTCAATAATTGCCCAGCAGCAGCTCAGAGTCCAGCAGCTTGTACCCACCATGTCAGGGGATATGAAATACTCTAGATGCCAGCAGTGAAATGGCAACATCCTCATTTTCCTTTTCTATTATGGATTGACTGAACAGCTCTGACCGTCTCTTTCACCCTCTGCCTGTCTGCCCCTCTTTCTCTCAACTTTTTTGTCTCCAAGTGTCCTGGAGACAGCTGTTAACACCTTCTTGTTTGTATCTGACAATTGCCTGGCAATGCAAGGGACAAGCATTGTCATTTCCACCACTTCTCCTAACTGCTGACCCACTCTTTTTTCCTGTCTCCAAGCAGCTTTTAAAAACACCCATAACATGATTTTTTAGAAGTTCATTTACTAAACCTAAAGTAGTAAGGAGAAGACACCAAGAAACCAATGCAATTTGCACCGATAATTATCACCACTGACAAATCCCTCTGCAAAGACCCTCAGTGCTGTGGGACTTTGTAATGAACATGAAAATCTAAAGGTCACTTTCAAGTGGGAAAAAAAAAAAGAAGAGCTGATTTGTCACAGAAAAAGGGAAAAAAACCCCTACTTTTTTCTGCAAAGTAATGTGAAAAATTGCCACTGTTTTGCAAAGTGCCATGGACTTCCAAAGGAAACAAATGTGAAGAAAAGGAGGTAGGGCTTCTTGCTAATTTGCTAATTTAACCAAACTCTGAAAAGAGGCAGTGAGGGACCAGCTTCAAGATAGGTCTCTGCCTGTGTTTCATACTATTTAAGACTACTGAGCAACAGGTGCCACTCCTTTAACAGGAGTTGGTAACCAGCTATTAGCCGTGTTAGGCTGAAGAGCTGGGGGTGTACATTTCTTCAGCGAGGAAAGACCAATAACAAAGCTTCATTGTGCTGGTGCCCAGCAGTCCTGAGTTGTGTGGTGCAGAGGTTTCAATGCCAAGCTACCAGCTAAGGATCAGATTGCAAAAGAGAAAATCTCTTTGAGGGGAGAGTCTATCCAAAGCAAGAACATTGTGAGACAAAGAATAAGGACTCCAATCGAAACATTTACCTCCCGCATTCTTGTCAGTGTGCACATACAGCATCTCAGTGACACCACAGCCACCTGGTCTGCATTGCTTTCACAACTCTGAATTACACAATATTCAGGATTCTGTGCATTGTCTGGGAATTTACTGACAAAAGCAGACAGATGCAAGAGGGCCCTGTTTACAGAGAACCTACCCAGCAATGCTTCCCTGAGCGCAGCTGCAAACAAGCCGGGGAGTTGTGGTCCCAATGCTCCTGCCAGGGCTTCACCAGGATGCTGCTGGGCCAGCACCTCCCTGGGGGCCAGGGCCTGCAGGGGCTCACGAGGGGCATGGGTGGGGCAGGACTTCTCCCCAGGCAGGGAGCAGGGCAGCTGAGGACATCTGGGTTCAGAATCCGGATCAGCGGGCATCTCTGTGGTGGAGACATGGGTCCAAGATCAAGCCAGTCTACAGGCCAGGGTCCATGAGGGTCAAGAGAGTCCATGACTGGGCATAGCTGTAATGGCACTGAAGACCAACATCACAGCTCAAATGGAAGTCTAAAGGCCTGGGCTAAAATGGGATGTGTGGGTAGAAGTCTGGTCCCTGGTGAGGCAGGGCAGGGACAGTAAGGCTGCTAGTGCACACATGGTCCTGAGATGCTCAGTCAGGAAACCTTGCTTACTCTGCTGGCCTTAAAGATCTGGGGATTTTCCTGTGGTGTTCATGCCTTTCCCATCTTTCTGGGATTTCTGTAATCTTTCTTGCTGGAGTTCTTGTAGGCACATAGTGGCACAACAGTGTTTATCTCCTGCACTGTCCTCTTGCATCAGCATCCCCTTGGGCATTCCCACTTCAGCTCCACTGTGACTTCAGTAAGGGTTGAGGTCTCTTCCTTTCCAGATGAGCTGGTGACATTTTTTTATGTTTATCCTGAATGAAAAGCAGCTGATAGGCTCACAAAGTTTAACACAATCCAGGAAAATATTAGCAGGGACTAGGCAGTCTCAGGTACATATGTCTTAGTTCTATTTGCTTAACACCAAGCCCTTCAGGTTCCAATAAATAAAGAGTAACATTTCAAGGGTCGGGTTTCAGTGGTGAATTTGTGCACATAAAAATGACGTGTATCAGCTCTGCAAGGGGTCCGGTAATCCAGAACATCTTTGTTTTTACCTGGGAAATCTGACCCCTGGGTTCATCCTCAGCAGGTGCTGCTGACAGCTGCAGCAGTGTGTGCAGTGCCTCTCAAGCGAATCCCAGTGATCTGATCATGCAGGTCAATAAATACAGCTGATATATTTTAATTGACTAGTTTCACAGACCCTTTATGCCCTTGCTCGTAGATGGATTGCTAGGGTAGAGATTCACAACTTTTCTTATTAAAAATATTTGAAGCTGTTCGCCACCACTGTGCCATAACTCAGAAGGAAACTGCCCCAGCTGGACCTTTTTCTTTTTAGCAAAGCTGCTTATCTGTGTCTGTTTGATCTAAGGACAGTTATCTTGTATTAGCGCACAGGATCTGATAAACAAAGGTGCATAATAAGATTAGAGCCTGTGGTGTTGACAGTAACACGGCCCATCCACCAAAACCTGCACAGTGCTTAGTGGTGACCCAGAGAGTCCATTCCCCACAGATTATATCCTGCTTCTACCTCCCACCTACCCTCACCCACAATTGTTTCACTGTTGTGCCCTTCCCACAAGGCACTGTAGTTTCTGTAAGCATTGAATTTTCTGACTGAAATGCATTTCTGAGTGCAAAACCGGATTGCAAAAGAACTGATGAGGCAATGACAGTCAATGTTTTGGATTCCTCCACAGATGTAGTCTAATGCACCCCTGAGAAGAAGAAGTGTGCCCTTTTAGCACAAGGGCAGTTATGTAACTAGAAAATTTCTTGGTCTTTTAGGAAAATTAAGGTTTTACAAGTTCTCAGTTTACTGTCTGACTGTACAATGTTTGAGTGACAATGGAGTACCATTATTTAAAAAATAATTGGTATTTGGAAACTTCCCTTCCTTTTGGAATTTGCGTGTATTGGTCACTTAAAGAGCAGTTAGGAGCCTAAATGCCCTTTAGGGTCTAGTCCTTAGACACTTCATCTCAGGTGATGGCCTGCTCACAGGGATGTATGACATGGGTTTGCCTCTAAATTCATTAATCCTGAAACTGGCTATGAAGGTGATAGGCAGGACTCTGTGCAGGACAGACATGCCTCCTGCATCATTCCACTTTCTAACAAGTATATCAAACCACAGTTCATCTCTCGGGACCTCTGTAGCCCTTGTTAAGACTCTGGTTCTGATTATGAGGATGTTTCTAGGGGGAGATCTAAATCCAGAAAAAATTAATTTAATATATTGACAACTACCACAGCTGGTCTGTAGTGTGCCAGAGAGACTAGAGGTGTTCATGCCAGGAATGACAGTCTCTGTACCGGATCTTGTTTGAGGAGCACATGAGAAGACAATTCTGGCTCCCAAAACCCTACAGTTTAAAGCTAGGAAAAGATGCAGCAGATAGGCAGAAAAGCAGACAACAGAACCAGTTTCAGGAAATTATGAAAGAAATATTTGTCAATCAGCAGGTCTCATGCAAACTCATGGAGACAATATGGAAAAAGGAGAGTTTTAAAGGAGAGCTGAAGACAGGATGAGGCAGCTATTTAGATGTTTTGGAGAGAGCTTCTCTTGAGTATTTGGGACAGCATGAGACAGAGCATGGATGCACGTGCTTGAAAAGCTAGCAGGAGGCCACGGACACTGATACAGAGCGTCAAAGACAGAACTTGGCTTCTCAGCCCTGAAGGAGGTGGTAGGGAGAATGAGGATAAGCCATGTTTCTCCCTGACCCCCAGTCAGGGACAGAGGGAAGGCAGAGAAACACTCCCTTAGTGCATTACAAACACTGTCTCTCAATAGTGAAAAAGCCCCCCCCCGCCTTAGTTTTGACCTGCTGTGAGTCAAAAATAACTATAAAGCTGAAATGGAAACAGATGGACAAATAACTGCTGAGGAAAAGGACTCCATAAAAGCAGTATAAACACAGTATCTTTCAATGTTTTACAAACAGCTTTTTCTCTGCCTACAATTCAATAAGAAAATACTGGATGTACCTTCTGATGTTTGTAAAGATTTATCTACAATTTGAGAATTCTATTCCCCCACTTATCCTTTGGTTTGTTGGTACTTATTTTCATAGATCTTCCTTACCACACTGCATTTGCTAACATTCAACAACTACTTCTTGCTTCAGCTGCACTTGTTTACATCAGTGTAACCACTTTTCTCATGGTCTCTTGGTGTTTCTTCTCTGCTTTGTTTGGATTAAAACAGAAGGGCTTGCATTTATAATCCCACCAATTGCTACTTGAATATTTACCAGTACCTACGTGTAAATTCCTGAAAGTTTTAGTGAGTTTTGCATAATTGTTCTGATTATTATCTCTATTGTCCTTTATAAGGGAAAACTTGTGTCAGAGTCATCATTAGTCCACATTCTTCTAGCTCCAGAAACAACTCTAAAGTCAGGCCAGAGAGATGCCTGGATTTGACCCTGCTAGTCTGACTATCCATGTGTTTGCCAGATGTCCAGGTTAAAGCATAACCCAGATCACTGAAAGTGCAAGTAGGAGGGAACTAGAATTGCAAGGAAGAGACAACCTTACTGTGTCACACTAGGGACACCACATTCACTACATATTTTCACCCCTCTCATAGAAACAGAAGTCATCTTCTCCCTGACACTGACAAGGTCTGTGTTCACTCTGAGGATGTGCAGTGTAGGACTGATGTGTAGGAAGGATGCTGTCCTGGAAAAAGTTCTCTTAAAGTTCAGGCACAGATGGATCTTAAAAAAAATTGACAGCTGTCCTGGCTACATTACCATCCACACAAAGATTGTACTTTTTTTCTCTTAATTCCCGTTGTTATACTCACCTTACAACACTATTGGAACACACAAGCAAAAAAAAATTCCCAAATTTTCATTAAAACTTGTTTCTTCGTGACTTGCTTCTTCTCTTTTGGACTAAGTGATCTCTACCATCTGTGCAGTGCACGGATATTTTTAGCAATTGTAAACTATAGTGATGAGCCAGAAACATGTAGTTTAGTACATTTCAGTCAGAATCTGAATTTGTGCCATTTGGGTCAACCACATCCAATGTGAGTATTGGTAATAAGTCACCTATAACAATAGTGTGTTTGTCCTCTACTAAAAATCATATTATGTAGATTAAAGTACCACAGTTCCTTTTTTAAAAAAAATTCCTGATCTATAATTGTGGTGACATGGCCATCAGAAGGCAGGGGCAGTGTGGTAGGTCAGGAGGTTGCCCACTATAAGCTCTATCCCATTAGTTCACCATTAGTGAGTTGTATGAACTCTCTGGAAAGCGTACGTACAAAGGCTCAAAAAGAGGCCCACTCTCATCATTCTGTGTCTGAGTACTTATATTTAACTAACATTGCTTTAACTACAGGAGACATTTCAAAGGATAGTTTTTAAAAATGGCTTAGTCACTTCATGGTTTTTTGACCTATTGACTATACTTTACTGTATAACCTACAAATACGCAAAAGCAGAAAACTCGTGAGTCAAAAGTAGGTGGTGGCAAGATCCTTCACCATATTTCAGTCCCTTTACAAAGTATTGACAGCACAACAAAATAAAACCCACAAAACCAGCAGCAGCAAATACTCCTTTGATTAAAGCACTCCTGAAGACAGTAGTAAAACCTGGACACTTGTGCCAGTACCACCTTAGAGGAATGCTAGGAAGGGGACTGATGAGGAAATAAAACACAACTGTGGCTCTCAGTTGTGTTTAAGCTGCAGTAGCTTTGAAAAGCCCAGTGCATGTCACTGAAGGTGTACAAAAAGGTGAGTGCCCCCAGGCCTATGAAATTGATATCCTATTTGCTGGAGATCCAGCACAGTATTTTACCTGCAGAATTATTTGTTTCAAAGGATAAGGAAGGAAATGATCCAGAGGGTATCAAGAGAAGACTGGGAGTCAGAAAGGCTGGGCTATGTCTTGGCTCTGTCTTTAAACAGCTGTTTAATTGTATAATTCTCCTAACATACATGCACATTGCCACGTCCGTCTTTTAAATTATAGTGCTCATCTGCTGAGAATCTCATAGCATTTCTAAGAAAGTCATTGAAGTACCTGGATGACAGGAGTTCTGAGCATGCATTGTATTATTGCTGGCCCATGTGGTCTGAGGAGGTCTTCACTGAAATACTAAGCTATGGTCTGATTGATTCTTTTTATGACTTCTTGCAGTGAGCCATTACCCAAAGTTAGATGTCTTCTTTGCTGATTTGACAAGAAGCCTTGGAGATGATCATAGGTCCCTCTTTATTTCCAAACACCTTAAAAAGACAGATTTTTATACCTAGGGATTTACCAAACAAGCCACCATTCTGTCGCCTGTGGGTCAAAGAACAGCTCTTTGTGCTAGACTCTTCTCAGGCCTTGTTCAAGCATTGTCCTTTCAGTTGTTTTCTCACCATCTCTGTCCCTCTGTTAGCAGGCCAGGAGAGGGTCATCATTACTTCCACCTGTAAAACATATTTCACTTCCAAAAGTATTATCCTGTAGGTTGTCAGTGACTTTATTTGGGCCTTTCTTGTAGGTGATGATCTCATGACTTTTTTTTTTATTTATAGAAGCTCTTACTTTTTAAGTTCTCTTTCACACCCTTGAGCTTCAGTGGGGTGCAGCCTTATGCACAAGACTTGTTTAATAGAGCGAAAGGCCCTTTTTACCTCCTGTAGTATTCCTTCTGTCTTCAGCAATAATCTCACTGCAGACTGAGACCAAAATCTGACCTGCATTTGGCAGGGCCTTGACTTAGCTGCTAACAGAGGCACTATTTTTCAAACAAATATTTACATTTGTGCTTTATTTGTGGTTGATCCTATGGGAAAAAATTAAATGTGTTCTTTTCCCAATTAAATCTGAATGATTCATATTTGGGGCTAAGAGTTCATCGTGCAATTTTTACTTGCTTTGCTATATTTTTATTGCTGAATTTGCTATGTTGTAGAATTGTGTGTGCCAGACACAGTCAGCAGGCAACTTAATTAGTCAGGAGTATACATTTCTGAATGCCACATGGATCACCCAGAAGTGCACACAGACAGCTTTAGAAGAAAGCAGCATCAGAAAATGTTCCTCTAAACAACTGGGAACTTTAAGGACAGATAAAGGGTTTTATACTTAAAAATAACCTCCTAGCTAATCATTCTACCCATATGTTGAAGAACTGCTCCTTTGTCATTTCCGTGTGTTTGTTCAGATTATATGGTAGTATATGCAATGTGTACCTAGATTGTGAATTGTTTTTCTGACTTCAAAACTCTGAAGGTTCACTTAGAAATTTAAAAGGGAATATTAAAGTTACTGTAAATGGGCTGTTCTACTGATACTGAACAGTGTAGGCTTTCATGCTTCTGATCCCAAGTAAGATGATTAGACAACACACTCCTGTGAGTTTATTGATGCTCACAGGGATCCCATGAAAGCAGAAAACTGAAATGCATAATCCATTTACATAAAGTTACCTACAAGAAAGTGCAGTTCAGGGAACACACACAATCTCGACATCTCAGCCATAGTCCTCATGCAGAAATCCTGCTGAGCCAGCAGAAGACTCCTGTGCAAAGAAGTCTCGCAGGTGTGGGCCTTACCTTTGTGCCTTCAGCACATCAGCTCTGTTTTCCCAGCTGGCTGACACTTTTGCATCTCTGAAATGTCTGTATTGAACTATTAATATTTGTTGATACATACTCTATTTGAAAGTGTAACATTTTTTATTTTCATTTATTTTATAGAATTCCTTACTCTTGCTACAAGAAATGAAGTTGTAAATGGATATTCCATTGTCTGCCTAAGCAATCAGGGCTTTAATTTTGCTTTCAGAGAAGTTTCATTTTTCCACAGACACAAGAACAGATCTGTATTCATGACTGCTTTTTATAATTAAACCAAAAAGAGAAGAGCTGCCATTAATGTAATGCAGTTTTCCAAATCAATATTGTGGCCTCTTCCTCCCTGATCTGCTGAAATACAATTTCAGAAACGCAGAACGCATAGCTGTTTGTGGGGAGGGAGGCACAGAGTACCTAATGTTCCCTTGCTGGAAAAAGTAAAATCTAAGTTGGTGGGCCTTAAAAAAGAGAGGTCAATGGGAGCCGGTAGAGCTAAGCAATTTTATAAAGCAAAGAACATCAGCTTGAGCCACAGTAGTGCCTCTACTAGTTCCCCACAGAGGAAAGGTATTATCAACCTCCTCCATGCTTCCTCATTAATTATTTTTGGCTCCAGGCAAGTCCCTCATTCCTCTTTACCAAGAATGCTAGACTTCCGTCACCATCACAAGAAGAGCAACAGCAGCAAAACAGTGTGCATGTCTGGGTGTGCTCCAAAGAATGAAGCTCAAAGATAGAAATTGTTGTGATATTTTAACAGAATAAAGAGGGTTTCCAATTTAGCAATTGAGTTTATGTCATAAAATGTTATACTGGCAAAGATATACTTTGCAAATACATTCTCCAAGCTGTCCCAAAGTCAGCTCATATTACATGTATTTCATCTTGTCATTAGGATATCTTGCAAAGTTCAAGAAGTAATAAGAATGTTTCTGAAACAGTGAGGCCTCACACTGCAAAGTACAGAGTGTTACAGAAACACACAGGGGCCTATATTCCTCCAGAGCACCAAATTCTACCGAACTCTGTAAAGTTGCATCAACTTCACCTATTTCTTGGTTGTTGGGGGTTTTTTAAAGAGAGAGAACTGTGATAAAACAAAAATTCAACAAAATATTTCAATCAAAATTTTCAGAAAATATTTTCAATGATCAGGGCATTTTTTTCCCCCAAGAATGAATCTTCCAAATTCTTTGGAAATCATACCATACATCTGCAATTTTGGACACATTCAGCATCCTCTAGGTCCATAGGTAGGATTCTTCTGAACATTCATGTCTGCCTTGGGGATGTTTTCATTTGAATCAGTGACCTAAGATTTCTGCATAGCCAATCCCAATGGGAGAAAAAAAAACTTCTAAAAATACATGGTTAATTTTATCCCAAACGGGACATCTAAAACAGAGATACTCATCAAGCCCTTTAAAAGTGCCTGTCTATCTGCTGAAAGTAAAGATCGCCCAAGGTGCCTAGTTCAGACATAGATCTTTGTATTGCAGATGACTCAAGTAAGGTGAAACGTATTCTGCCTCATATGTCTTTTTGATTTTACAAGCTCTCTTGGAAGCAGACTAGGCAGTAGACAGTAAAAATACTGAGACATTTTTGTTCCATAAACCAGAAAGTTTGGTGTTCCCCCAGAAGGTCTACTCACCATATGTCTTTACATTTGTTCTGTATCACAAAATTGACTTCTTGTTGCTCGGTTAAATACAACATTTTTGAGAAACTGACATATGGCAGTACCACACCACTCTTCAGAACTGGGATTCTATGGAGAGCAATGGGGAATTCTGTTTAAAAACTGGTATTAAAAGCTGTCCTCAAAAATCTCTGCTAAATGGGGAAAAAGAAAAGGTTTTTTTTAAATTAAGAGCATCTCTTCTTAAAATATTGATAAGTTACTTAACATGCTATGAGTTATTTGTATCAGAAAATGCTTATAGCAGCTGTTGAGTATGGCACTGAAGTGGATTTGATTCTGTGCATCTAAATGCATGAAAATTCTTTACACATAGACAGATGTTTAAGATGCAAATGTGTTAGAGCTGAACCTGTCAGATCTAAAAAAAATCTTGTTTGCTTGCTGTTTTCTCCCTCCTTCAAGTAACATTCATTTCATTATTATTTTTATGTTCCAGGGTAAGGAGTAAATAATGTAATGGCAACCAGCTGTCTCACTGGCAGCGCTCTCCCTGCCCCCTAAGGCTTCAATACAGTCAGTAGGTGTCCCGCACTGTGAGAGCCAGCAGAAGAGAGTTCCGGGGGGGCACATTTACACAGCTCCAGAAGGTTGAGACTACCTTATAGAAGCTTTCTGGGTGTTGCCGTTTCCCTCTGGACTGTCACACAGGTCAAACTGTACCACATCCAGGGGTAATGTGGTAGGAAATATCAACAAATCTTCTCACTTCTGTGGCATAATACTCCTTATGTGCTAATACTCCAGATAACTAGTGTCATCTTCAGAGCCCTCCACCCACTGCCTTAACCACCCTACATCTGAGCTGAGAAGGTCTCAGCTGCAGGATTCCCCATCTGCACTGATCATGCCAGACCTTGGGTTCAGAGTATCTGATCTCATTCCACACAAGCTCCTAAAGATCTGCTGGCATGCCAGCATTGCTGCTGAATCACCAATGTGTCTTAGTCAGCCTGCTTAAAATGGCACAGCTCTGAATTGTCTGATTGCCTCCTCCAAGCTGCATCTGACTTTGTGCTGGTCCCCCTCGCTTGTTTCTAGCTCCTGGCTTCATCTCTGAATTTGCACCCCCACGCTCCTTCAGATATCTGTGTTCCAAAGGCCGTGCAACCATCCGCAGCCCCTTCCTCTGATGAGGTACCAGGGCTTTCCTCCACTTGCACTATCAGGCTGTAAACCCTGCAGGGCAGGGGCTTATTATGTGTTAGGCACTGACCTCTTCCTGTACCACATCATGTACATTTACAACACTATCAATTATTTAAAATAGCTCTGCCTTCAGTTCAGCCACATGCTGAGTTAAGCTCCATAGCCTTTGGGTAGTTTGCAGCAATTTTATTTTTCCTCTTCAATGTTTCACAGATCTCTCGCTGCTCTGTAGCACTTGTTACTATTTGCTAACGGAGATTATATGGTGTATTATCACTCGAGAGGAGTGTTTTTGGGGAGATAATGTTAGCTTTCTTCACAAAAAATCCAACTACACCTTCATAGCAATGGAACCCCAGACCCTACCCCCAGAGGAGCCTTGACTTCATTAGCACTTCCATTTAGCTCAGACAAGTAATTATTAATATCAACATCCAATTCTAGCAAATCTAGCTGGATGTGCCACAAGGTGACAAGATGTAATAAATATAAAACAAGATAGAAGAAGGAAAAATGTTCCTTTCACTTAACAGGGGAGACAAGGCAGCAACAGCAACAAATGGTGATGCACGAGTAGCTTCTTTATTTTTTTAAAGTAAAATAATTCCCATACACTAAGATAATTTTTTAATGCTTTTTCCCTTGAAGTGTTTGGGACAATTTTCATTATCTACTCAGGTTAATTAAGAAATTAAGCTCTGCCTCCTGAAATATAAATACCAGGATGTTGTATGACACAAATGCTATTTTTATTTAGCTCAGGAATAGCCAGAGATAAATGCAATGCCTCTCCTCCCTATGGTCTGCCAGGGGCTAGGGCACTTTGGCAAGGCCTTTAGGATTCCCTCCATCTTCCCATCCTGTATGTGCTCAAGGATAAAGCAGGAACAAGAGAGGGCATCCAGGGACATGGCAAAAGCCAGACAGGATGAGAGAGACCTTTCTTGCACTGTGCACTCTGGGTGCGCCTCTGTGTGTTTGTGTGTGTGTGTGTGTGTGTGTGTGTGTATACACGTGGTAGTGCCCCAGAAGAGAAACCCGGGAGCCAGACTTTTACCAGGGGACCATGTCATCAAATGACTCATGTGATAGCCATGAAGATTCCAAAACCATTGTGACTATTTTTCTGTCTTCACTCAGACCTGGACAAGTAAATAATTTTTAATTTTTTGCCACTGTGCCAAGAGCATTAGACTACTCAGCCTCATTAGGGAAGATGTAATCCTCACACCTTTTCAGATAAGCCCATAAATCAAGATGTAGAGCCACTTGCTTACACTACGTAAACAGCACACTTGGTTAGGATAATATAACGGCAATCCATCTTCTTGATGGAAGCTTGGGGGAAATGAAAATCATCATCTGAACCACTTGCCATGGTCTGTAAGTCTGTTCCCAGCTTCTAGTGGTCTCTCAGCCATCGCAGGACTGGGTCTGTTGGGTAGCTGGCCTTGGAGACAGCCCAGAGTCTGCAAAGACCTTCCTTATAGGAGTGTTTGTGTACAGCATAATCAGCTACAGCTCAGTCACTCCCAAACCTGCTACGCTCAAGGACAGGAAGAAGAATACTAAAGTATGGTTACAAAGATTTGCTTAGATGTCAAACCCTCTGTGTTTAGCAAATTCAAATCAGGAATTACAGAGGAGAGTTTCTCTCTCTCTTTGAGCCTTTCTCTAGGATGTAGCAAGGCTGAGGCTCTTCAGGGTGCTGGTAACTAATACCAACTGTGACACTTGCTGCATCCTCAAAAGAGTGCAAAGAGGAAGGGTCTGAGAAATGAAAGAGGTAAACAAGTAGCTTGAATGCTGCTCCTCAAGTCTTCTTCTCTGTTTCTTTAGGCCTTTGGCCTGCAGAACCCCTTTATGCTGTATGTGAAGTGGTGTCACCACTAGGAATGTTTTCAAATATCTTCCTCCTTGCTGCAATCAAAGCCCATTTTTTCTTGTCCAACTGGCATATCTTACACTCTTAATAGGATTTTTTTTTTCTCCTATATCTCCAATGTCTCAAAATTATTTTTAAGTCTGTTTCATCATCTGAGTGGGTAACAAATATATTGAATAGTGCCAGATCCAGGGGGGTCCCTGTCCAACCCTGCTGCATCCCTCTCTGCAGTCTGGTGGCAAACTATCCATTACCCCTTTCCAGACATGGCTAGACAATAAACTTAGCTAATCATGCCATATATCACATTCAAGGTCACTACGAGTTTCACCATCAGCCTGGGGAGGTGACTTCAAGACTCACTGCCAGCCTCCAGGGTCACTCCCTCCTCACAAACTCCTCACACTTCAGTAGCTTCCCACACATCCTCCCATCTATCACATCCCTGTTGGAGTCATAACAACAACTGAAGGATAGGTATTGCCAGTGCTGCTTTGAGGAGCACCTACCAGCACACACAGAAGATCCTACAGTACTGGGTGTAGGGAGCTGAGGAAAGCTCTCAGTCCCACATTTTTTCTAGGAGCAAACCTTAAAGTCCTGGAAGACAAATTACAAACAGAGTAAGCTTTTACACCTTCATCCCAGGAATCTGACTCTGGGATGCTATGGTAATAGGCCCAAAAGAAGAACTTAAGCAAAAAAACAGAGCAGAGACTGGAAATGCTGAATGAGAAGGAAATAATTCTGAAATTTTTGCTTGTCCACAAAGCATATTAAAAAGCCATAGAAGCATAGACAAAATAAAGCCTCTAAAGGCAACACGATAAAACTGACCTGTGGCTCAGATAGGCAGCCTGAGGCTAGAAGTGCATTGCGTTCTTCTCCAAGTTTTAACTAATCATCATGGTGCATTTGCCATTTTTCCTATGGCTGATCAAAAAGATCCAGTAAAAACTGCCCATATTTTTTTTTTGTTTAATTCTTTATTCACCGAAGCCAGTGTTTTACTCATGGTCCAGCAGCTCAAAATAGGGAAGTGATAGGGGAAGAGAAGTATAAACTTATGATTTATGTAGATGGCTGGTCCACTATGCATTCTCCAAATCTCTTTTACTTGCCTATTATGCACAGTCTGGCTTCTTACTGGACTCCTAAAAGAAGTACATTTCAACGAGGAATTTGAGCTAAGGGAACAGGGGCCTTAGTGACTCCTTAAGGCAATAGCTGCAATAATCTTCTCAGATGACAGAAACATACATGCATATAACTTGATTTATATTCTACGGGTTAACATATTGCTTTCTCTGTTACTTCTTATGAGTAGCTGAGCATCCTCTAACGTTCAGAGTGGTTTTGCGTTAAAAGCAGCGTGCAAGGCAAATAGCATGACCTTGTAGAGGTGACAGGGCTACTGCTGTGAAATGCATGCGATATCAACCGTCACCTGAGCAAACCTGTCCCATGTGGGTAAAGCTGCATGCCTAAGGCATTTGTGAGTATAGCCCGTAGCTGCAGCCATCGTGGAAGTTGTTTTATAACCTGCCTTTCCAATGGAATTAATAAGCTTTTCCATGAATAAGATACTACAAACACTATTTGCTATAAAATCTGAGGTAACAAAATAATGTTTCTCTGAGGCATAATGTAAGGTTAACTGTACACTGGGAGTGCTTTCCTCAAGCACAAAATCATTCTTTCTCCTGATTAGAGGTCCTCTAGGAAACAACTGGATCTCAGTGACTCCAAGAACCAGACAATTGCATCCCTCCTACCAAAACATTATTTTCAGGAGTATTTCTATGTGCCCCATTCCTCTTCAGGCAAAATGATTTTACAACATCCAGACTAGTGTTAACATTGCAAGTGTAGCAAAAAGTGGTGGCATGGGCAAGCGACTACTATGTGTGCCCAGGATATTTGTATTCCAGTTGCCAGTCTGTGCTGTCATATCTTTACCACTGCACGAAGTACATTCAAATTAACACAGGTAGCTCATAGGTATGCCAAATCTGCCTTGAGCAAATATTTATAGTCTGTGTAGACACATCCAGTTCAAAAGCCAAAAAAAGTAGAACAAATGTCTATAAAGGCCCACTTTTGCTACTCTTTTTTCTCTTTTGCATATTAGCAAAATAAGCTTCCTTTGTGGAAATTCTTATTATAGTCTTACTTAGAATAGACTGACAAGTGATGGGCTGAGTCATATTGGGTTCGATCTCCCTTATATAGTAGCAAACTAGGAGTCACTGTTGAAGTTCTCTAGCATAAAACTAGGCTAAGTGGGATCAGAATTGGGCTCACAAACTTGTGCAAGGGTGTTATAGGTTCTGCCGATGATACATGTATTTTGGAGTTAACCTTTATCTAAATCATCACCGTCAGGGTGACAATAACAGTTCTCAGAATGGAACAGGAGCCCAAATCCACAAGGAAGAGGATACAGCAAAATGATCTACAGCCTGGGAAGTGGGTTTTGCCTTAACATCGGATGTGTAAGAGTCTCTCAAACACACACTTGATACTTGGAACCCATAATGGCAATGAGACCAAAAGCACAAGCAAGGGTTACGAAATAATCCCTGACGTAATTTTACTAATGCCTTGCACCCTTTTTTTCTGACTCTCTAGGCTGTTATATAACTATTAAAAACTATTGGGGGATTCCTTGCCATTTATCTCTAAAGCTGGTTCATGAATCTTGTGATCTGAGCAGCTTGAAAGGCCAGTTGTTCCCTGACATGTAAGCAACATTGTAACAACATTAAATAGCAAATCATCTCATCTTCAGACAATTCCTGAGCATTTATAATTGCTTAATTGCTAAGAGTTTTGTTGGCAAAGACTGTACCAACTACTACTTTCCAGGGTGTACTCATTTCCAACAATTTTTATTGCAGTTCCTGCTGTTCTTCTTCATTATTTTTATCCTCTCTGGGCCATGCACCACTTTGCTGAATCCAATGTCTTTTCTTAAAAGCCAGTTTTCCTTGCTAAGTTGTTAATTTTTTTTTCCTGCTGGCTTTGATGTCTTTCTTCAGTTTCTCAGTGCATCCTCAGAACTCCAATTCATTTCAGGCTTTTATTTCTGTTGATGACTGCTCTTTAATTTACTACTACATATGCCAGCAATTTACAACTGTCTGATTTCCTTAATTTGAATTTTTCACGCAATAATAAGTAAGGCACTAAGTCGATGTGGTGCTATCAACCGAAGGTGAAAAAAAAGGGGGGGGAAAAAGGGGTGATATAAACCAACATCTTCAGTTGCTTTATTATTCTATGTCTTTGTGGCATTTTTGGTCTTCTAATCTAAAGGTAAGGACAAAGATATGCAAATTTGAAACAACAACAAAAATAACACTGAAGGAAAGTCCAGTGTATTTGAAAACATAATTTGGTTTGGCAATAAAGCTAATACACTCACATTTTTTCAAAAGATATTTTAAATTTGAAGCCAAAATACTCAAGGCCATTTGAAACTCGTTTTCAAGAATTGTTTGAAGGTGAACCCCCGTCCAACCAAGCAGCACTTGCACAGGGCAATGGTTACACTCTTCATGGAGGGTCACAAGATGGGAGAAAGCATAAGGGGGAAGAAGGAAAAAAGCGTAGAGGGTGAGGAAGGAAGAAAGAAAGGCTTACAGAATTATCCCATGACTTCTTAGGTGCCCCCCCCAAAATACAGTGTACATCCCACCTTTCCCCTTTAGCTCACTACATGGCACAAAACCATTTTGTGCTTTGTAGTTTTCCTTTAAGACCTTGTTCCCCTAAAGTTAAACTTCTTGTAAGGCTATGACATACAGCATTATTCTGCTCAAATCACAAGGAACAGGCTTATACTTAATGTTGATGTATACTGTAAAGGGAGTGTTTTTTGTATGTGGTTAAAACAAAGAATGGAGAATTTAGCATGTCTAAATTCACAAAGAGAAAACCTGAACATACTTCTAAGGGAAAAAACATGTCGGACACCGTTCTCCTTGTCATGTTCATAAACCCATCATTTCTGTGTGATTCCTTTTAAGTTCAAAGCACTGGAGTATTTTAGTAAATGAGACAAGGGGGAAATGGTGAAAACAGTTTCCCTGAGGAGAAGTATTCCCCAGTTCTTAAAAAGTTTGAACATTTTGAAACCTTAGGGAGATGAAAGCATTTTCTATTACATTTATGCTTTTCTTCCTGATATTTTTTATTTTTTATTTTTTTTACTGAATGTAACATGGCCGGAAGGAAAAAAAGAGCTGATTCATATCCATAAATGAGCTCTTGAGTTGGCTGATACCAGTCTCCTCTCACAACGTTTTGAAAGGTTTCCCACCCTTTTCAGTGGTATGGCATGGTGCTTCTTGCTGTCTTCACACTGGGCCCCCATTCAGGTGTTTCAGGGCTTTGTAGGCCTTTTGTACATGGTGTGTGGATTATAGAAGAAAATTCAGCACAAAAAAAGACCTAAGAAGAGTAGTTTCAGTTATGTCCCAGATTTTTAAAAACATATTTCCATCTGAATATCCTGGAAATGTTTATATATAGCAATAGACTCACAAATAGCAGGTAGGAAGGGAGTTTGGGAGGTCCTCTAATCCATCCTGTTACCCACAGTAGGATAGACCATACCTCTGCCACTTCTCACAGATGCTTCTCCAGCTTCCTCTTAGAGCTTCCTAGAACATATACTCTAATACTTCACTATCCTTACCATTAAAAATCTTCACTAATGTCCAAACTGTGTGATGCATGTGCACTATCCCCCTTAGCACATTTTTTCTGGTCTTATCCAACATGAACAGAGAGGTCAGACAATTTCCTGTCCACTCCCTGGCAGGCCTCAATATGTCTGAAAAAAACACATTTGAATACATCATGTCACTCCACCCTCTTCATTTCTCCACGGAAAATAACCTGAGTTCCTCCCGCCTTTCCTTACGATTATTTCTTAAGCATTGATCATTCTTGTTCCTTTTCTCAAGAAAATCTGCCATTAATTCCCCCTTTTCTGAAGTGGGACACCTGAAAATGGATTCTGCATGGATGAGAAAAAGATCCCACCTTTGTCAGACCTTTCCTCTCCAACGCAGTATGGAATATCAATACAGAAAATCTTCTTCAGCCACGGCAGTAACAAGTAGTATTTAAAGATCTAGTAAGTTCATCTTTCAGGAAATTGCAATTTGGCCTCATTGTGCCATTTGCAAGCATTGATAGGCATTAAGGCAGTACCAGATACACTAGTATAAGTGAATACCCACCCAGAGGGAAGAAAATACGTAGGTGCAATTTGATCCAGACATGTTCCCCTAACTGCCATGTAAGGGCCTCCACCACAGTCTCCCACTACTAACGGTCATTTGCCTTCCTCACACACAAAAAAAAGAGATGCAGAAAATCTGAGATGAGAGGGAGAAAGTGCTGACCTGCTGTAACTCAATCAGTGTTGGTACAAAACGATGCTCAGATAGCAGGATCCTATCTTCTTTCTGTCTTTTCCAAGTATCAATCCAGTTCATACACAATTATAATAACATTTTCTGGAGACTAACTTTCAGAGTTAATCTCCAAGGAGACTGGTCAGTAGCTCTCTAACAGGGAATTTTGCACTGTGTAGCTGCCCAGGGCTTCTCTTGTGTAGTATTTAGGATTCCATTCAAGAGCAGTTCCCCTTTGTCTGCTGCCTTCATAAATAATGGATGCATCTTGCATTAGAGATTAGCAAAGATTGTTAAGCTTCCTTTTTTGCATGTGTAAGATTTGGTAGCTTTTGAAATATTGATATAATTGTGCAATTTGATGTACCTATTAAGTTTTAGAGAAAGAATTAAAAAAAAAGACAGAAGAGGAAAACTATGATAGCTCTAAAAAGCAGATACCTGACTCTTATAAACGTCAGAAAATGTGATCCTTCCATCTTTAAGTCTATGAAAAAATACTAGCATTACTAACTTCTGTAATATTCTTTTAAGAAGACTCTACAGAGATTGCTGTAGGTTTCAAAGCAATTATGGCAGAAGGTCATGGAAAGCCTTCAGGAAATACTGCCAAGGTACTGCACCATCTAAATGGAAGAACACAGTGCTGGAAACTTTTCAAATCTGATTGAGGGTTGACAAAGGAAGACAAATATTTAAAGTCCTCTTTACTCATTTCACTGATTTTATTTTTAATGTAATACTTTACAAGTAACATCTCTTATCTGAAAACATGTGTTTAGCCTTGGTATTCCTTTCTGGAACAAAACCCCACAGATAATTTACTGCATGTTTTGGTGGGAACCAGCTTTATCAAAACTGGTGACTTCTGGTTTTTGTTTTGTGTGCATGCTACATAATTTAACTGTCTAAGCAGCAACATTGTGCTTGTTGTTGTGGTTCTCTGTATGAAATCCTATTTCCAGCTCTCTAGCCCATCCCTTCCCCAAATCCCACAGACAGGACTTGTAAGTACAGCTTATTATAGGGACGAGTTAACCAGCAATTTCACTGTGTTCCGTGGCTAGGATCCCAAAATGCAGTCTGCCTAGACAAAAGGAGGTGGACAAAAATTGGAAGACTGCATTAAATAGCCATAAAAGCTACAGGTCTGATAATATATACAGTTATGGCAAAATCATTGCTTTCATGCCGTGGCCAACTTACCATTTTCCAGAGCTACAGGAGGGAAGAGCAGGAATAAAGGCCTGAAATAACCTAGCTAATGAAAATTGCAGGCAATATGGTATGGAGCAACTTGGTGCCAAGGCATTTGAATGGCTTACTGTGAAGTCAGCCAGGATGGCTGGTGCCACATTAGTGCTAATATGCCCTTCTGGAGCATGTTGATTCCTTCAGGACCACACGGCTGGGGCCTTTTGTTCCATGTTCCACATTGCAGGGATTCTCAGAGCTGGCTGAGAAGCACAGTGCAGTTGTACACAAGGCTCTGCAGGAGTTAGCTCAGCTCCAGCTGGACTTAGTACCTCAAGCTTAGTGCTGGACTTGCTAAACTGAAGGTGGCTTTGTGCAAAGCCACACTGGGCCATGGGGTGCTTGGACACCCAACTTGCCTCTGTTCAGAGCAATCATCAGTCTGGTGGGATTAAGTAGTTCAGTGGACAGAAGGTACAAAGTTGGCTGAGCTTCTTCAGTGACAAACTTACTTTAGATATGGTGTAACTATCTAACTAACCAAACTACTGAGCCTGGCCAGATACAAACTGCCTGTGTAATCATATTATGATTTATCCTGCATGTCAGTAAGAAATCAACAGCTGCCAACCAACTCAATTGTTTCCCAAACTTTAGGTCTTAGTCCAGGCTACTCTGTAAAAACATGGCTGGAGTTTCTGTCCTTACTTTCCCCAACTGTGGGAACAGCAGGGTGAGGAACTCCTAACTTGTGAAATAGAAACTGAAAAATTGACGGTTCAGCAGACAAAGAGCAGAAATAACAGGTCTGAGTTAACAGGGACCGAAATATTCGGTTTTCATGACCACACAGGGATACCACAAAAAAGATCAAGAAAAGAAAGTTATTTAAAAATTGGAAAGCAGGGGACAGGTACTCTATTCCTAAATGAATTAGCTAAGGCAGGACTGGCTAGAATTACATGTGTCTTTTTAAATTACCCATTTAGCAGCACTAGGGAATGTGAAGAGAGCAGGAGAGACTGACCACATTGTTTACTTTTGACTCTAAGGCAGACTGTTTGGACTGGAAGAGAATCAGAACTTGCTACAAGCTCTTCACTCTTCTAAGATTCATCAGGTTACACACAACGTATCCAAAAGTGGCTCAGCCTCTCCCCACATCATAAATATGTTATGGAAGGAGAGTGGGAAAATATGGCAATATTTAAAACATTCTTCTCTTTCAATTTTGTGACCTCTACTGACCTTCCTCTCTGAGTTATCATTTGATTCCTCACTTCTTCCCACCTTTCCTATGAAGAAATGTGAAATAATCCACAGAAATATTTCAAAACATAGAAACAGGAACACCAATTCAAGAACATCAGCACAGTCCAGGCTCTAACAGTGGGCAGTAGTAAATGCCTAGAAAAGAATTAGGAACATAGCAAGTGCATCACGTTTTTCCCAGAATATCTATTGAGCACACAGCAATTTGTGGTTCAGAGGATTCCTGAACCAGACATGGTGATTTTGCATTTAATAGCCCCCAATGGATTCATCTTTCATCAAGTTGTCTAGTCACTCTGGAACCCATGCTAATTTTACTCACCTACAGCATATTGTGGTGAGGGGGGTCACATCTTCAGCATTCTCTCCTCCATGTTGTTACCTAATGTTCTTGGCTTTAATATATGCAGAAGATATTTCAGGAAATATTTAAAGAATTGACAAATGAGGGTTGATATTTGACCTTGAGGTGCAGACAGATATGATTCCCCTTCAGAAGATTAGACAAATGTATCTCTGCCTTTACATAAACAACCCCCCCATAACCAAGCACAACAGTAGCATGTGTTTTAAAACAGTTAAAGTACTTGAACTGTGGCTTCAGGTGCAAGCTTTTTGTCATGCACAGTTGAATCCATTAGAAAAGTTATCAAGAAGTAATCTAAACTTGGCTGCATAGTGGGACTGTGCAGATGTATTGCTTTTTGATAAATATTAAACTAAATTTATGCTGCAGTGTGGCTGGACAGACTCACTCCCATGGACTTTCATAAGCAGCGTCTTCTATTTTCTACCATTCCTTCTTTCCAAAGGACACAGTTCCCTGTGCAATTCCTCATAATGTTCAAAGATATTCACAACAGAAACATGAATTCTATTGTATACTGAGAAAAACAAATCCTTTGTGCCATAAGGCAATGGAGCTTATCTAAAATAATACAGCACAAGCTTTAAGCTCAGGAAGAAAAATTTTGTTACCACTAGCTTGTTGACTGAAAATGAAGCTGAAAAATTTGGCCAAGCATACTTTTGTATTTTCTTCATGCCTGACTTTTGTGTTCAAACAAAGACCTTCTCTTTTCTACTTAACATAAATGCTCCTTGTTTAAATCCAGAGTTCATAACTTCAGAATTTTTCCTAGGGAAATTGTTCTATTGTTAGTAGTGCTGCTGAGAAGACTGAAAGAAAAGGAAGTTTTACAAAAGCATTTATGATTCTCTACTATATTAATACAGTCAGAAAGAGGGGAAACACCAAAGCACTGAGCTGACTTTGGACAGCCTGGACAACAATAGCCGCTGCACTCTGTTGGCATGCCCAGTTTGACATGACACCATCTGGGAATTGCTACAGAACAAGGTGCTGAGATTTGGACAGAAAGCTCTGGCAGAAAGGTGGAAGTCCAAGATACCCACAGGGACGTCACCTGATTTTGTGTAGGTGGATGAGATTATGTTGGGTCAAAAGTGGACAGGAAGAAGGGAAGAACACGGAGAATTCTCCCATAGAATCTGTACAGAAACCTGGAAGAGGGAAAGGAAGACCTTCAACAAAAATTCTAGAAGAGAAACTGGAAGGAGCAGAAAGAGAAATTAGTATGATGGCTGACATTCATTATGATATGACCCACCATGGGACTAACTAGAAACACAGAGTGGCTGGAAGCAATCCAAAGTCCTTTATAAACTCCAAAATGGCTTGTCTGAAGATCCAGGTCAAGGAATATAATAACAAATGGAAGGGTCAAAGTTTTGACTTTGCACTAATATGTAAAAGTATCTTCCCCCATACAAAAGTCCATCTCTCCAGTGTATTGCTGTTTGCTGCAGTGGTTAATAGATTCGGCTTTTGCAGTTCAAGGAGGGCGAGATCTGCCTTCTGTTTCCTTCCAAGGGCACCGAGGCTCCAGAAGCAGTGGGATGGTGAACAGCATGGGTACAAGCAGGAGAGGAGACAGAATGGCTCCACACAGTACTATAGCCCAGCAAGCAGGATTATGCAGGGGAAGAGTGGGCGACTAGACCATAGGGTTGTTGTTCCGATGCCTGACTGCTTCTCGGCAAGACAACGTGAGGTTGGAGCTGCAAACAGGCAAGGGGCCCAGCCATCCAGAGGGAGGACCAGAACATCCCACGTGTCTGTAAAGGAGAGAAAATGCCTTCAATTGCCACAACCCCAAGTATCCCAGAGGGTTCCTGCACCCTCTGATTGGGTAGTTAAAGATTTTGCACTGAGGAACAGACATACGTTGTTCTTCAGGCACTACGTCATGCTGTGCTGCTTGCTCTAAACTTACATTCAAAACAGAGCTGGACTTTTGAACTGCAGGCCCCCGGGGAGACAGAGCTATGTACCATTACTAAATTTAGATGCTTCTGAAGTAGAAAATGGTAAAATGTTTTGCAAATAGCAAACTTTTCAGGATGCAACACACAAGAGTTGTTCAACACAGCCTGGCTGCTACAAACAAATGATTGAAAAACAGGCAATCATTAATCTCTTTCTGGAAAGACATATAGATTCCTGAACTGTTCACAGATTACTTCAGATATATTAAGAATGAAAGTCCTGATTTTAATTCCTGGCTCTGGTTGCACCAAGCATTTCACACTGGCACTTCTGCCTAGGAGTTGCTGTTCCCCAAGGAGGTCTTTCAACCCTCTGCAGAAACAGATGAGTCTATGTAAACACTGCTGCATTTCTTTACAATATTTTGCAATGGTTTTTTTACACTATATTACAATCTTTCTTCTTTTTTAAATCCATATAGGTATCATCAAAATTAATAACCTGTCTGATAATTGTGGTATTTATGGCCTTTATCACCTTCAGCTCAGTTCAGAGCATTTAATTATACTTTGAATATAACTTCTCTCTACAAAGTCATCATTCCAACAGCAACACAGTTATTATTTCTTAATATTGGGATACATTGTGTTAATTAGGATACCTTACTACTTTAGGTCTTGCTGTGGCTTATTTACAAAGATCTGTAAGAAATCTGGCTTTGGATTTCTTGAGTTTTCTGTGAGAGCTCATCCACTGCACTGTGTCACAACATCTGATTCATGTAAACTTCTTGAAGGTCACTGGGACTCAGCCTAGCAAGTAGTAACTAGGGGTTAGTTTGGCTGGTGGAAGCAAGCAAAGGTTCCTCTGCAGAACCTTTCTGACAAGGACTGCAGTCACTACAAGTGATCTGTGTATTCCCATGGATATTCAAAACAGTAAATCCAAATGACTCTTGGGATCCACAAACTGGAACACATGAAGGGGAACAGAAAAAGCCCAGAGCTATGCTTCCTCCTTTAGTTTTTATTCATTAACAATAGAGAAGTCAGATGCAATGAAATATGTGTACAACCAGATTGCTTTACTATTTAGATAACAGAGTTATTTAATAACAAGAGGTTAAATCCTTTAAAAATTAGCACTTTGCCTCTCTGATGCAGTAGATATGATGCAGATTGATGGTTCTGAGTAAAACTCAGATAATACACCTGCATGAATTATGAGACAATATAATTTAAGATAAAATGTAATTATGTTGCAACACTATCTCTTGGTTTAACCCAGCAAGACAAGGGTTTCCTAAGACAAATTTGATAACCACCTGAGAAGTACTTTTTCTTTTTTTAGTTGCCTAGTTACAGAGTTTTTAAGTATCTATTACAAGGTTAGCCCATTTGTGAGGTATCCTAAATATGTGACATCTGAGACTATAGCCTTGGCAATGTACCAGAGATCCAAAGGTTTCTTACAGGAGACTCTGATATGCATCAGGTTCCAACAAAACCTACAGATTAAGATAATTTTTGGCATACAAAAAGGTTCAGGCTAGACCTAGACAGACAAAGACCCAGTGTTTCTCCATGAGTTAGTCATTAGGCTTCTTTGTGATTCAATCCCCTTGATATCTGTAATATGCAAAACAAAAGTACATTTCCTTCATTTCTATAAAGAATTTTAAGATCTACAAATAAAAGAGTTGTACAACAGAGGTAAGTGCTATTATCCTCAGTAATTCTACTGCTGTAACTTAAATATATATACATTTTTTGTATGATTCATAGATTTGCTCTCTATTTACTAGTACTTTATACAGGTTTTATAAACATTTGAAAGCATTTTCAATATCTTCTGATGTCATGCTCCAGAGTTTGCAAGGATTCACTTTTGGGGACTCTGGTTTCGAACCTGAATTGCCCTGATATCTGCTCCTCTCCTGTATGGTCACAAAGGTAACCTCAAAACAGACTGCATCATCAGCTGGTGCAGTAATGCCTTTCTGTGACTGCAAATAGTCTGTATTTAGCACAATGAACTGCCTGTTCATACTCCAGGTGACCAGAAAGCTGTGTGCAGGAGGCAGAACCAGGCAGACCAAGGACCAGCTGGGAAGCCAGAATCTGTTCTTCCTTTGAAAAAATTGAAAGGAAAGAAGATGCTGAATAAACATCAGTCAAGCCAAGTCCTGAGAAGCAGATCCTAACCAAATGAGAGGTGTAATGTAATAAACCCTTCCTCTGATATAACCTTTGTTGAGAAAAATCACCAGTTACTTTAACTGTAAACTTCAGCAAGAGTCAGCTGTCAATTGGCCATCACTAATTATCATTATTCATCCTGCTCTTGGTAATTCCTAAGACAGGCCTGTGCAAGCCCAGGTCAGGTCCAGAGGCAGTGTGGGCCCTTCAGGGGAAACTGTGCCCACTTGTAGGCATAGCGTTAGCTCACAGGTTTTTCTTCTTTTATGTCTTCAAATCATGATTTAGATTCTTACCATATTGCTCTTCTGTTTCTTCTTCAAGCCAAGCATTGACCTCTGTCTTCCCTGTCTGCATTATTCCCATGCTAGATAATTAGCAGCTGCATGAACCATTCTGATGGGATGAAGGTGGGCATGGAGAACTGTGAGCAAAGATTAAGGCCCCATTCCTTCACCTTAGAAACAGCAGGTTTTTTCAGAAGAGCCCGTAAGAGTTGCCATGGCACTCAGGGATTGTTTTTCTGTGTTGGGTTCCACTGTGTGGCAACTTACATAGAACTTCTTTTAATTTCTTGACATTTTCAGTGATAGGTCTAAACTATAAATTCTCAGATCCCTGAACTTTGCTCCTATTTTGTGGTTTGAGCTCATTTTATTGACTGATAATGATTTTATAATAAGAGAATTGTTTCTCATTAGCAGTGCAGTGACTGCTGAAGGTCTGTGCCTAGCGTAGATTACTTACTCTAACACGGCCAGATACTTAAATCAACCGTGCATTTTAGCTGTTTCAAATGAAGGGTGTTTTATTGAACTGGTTTCCATCAATTTTCACTGCCCTCTGACAGCTGCTGCATCAGAGTTTCCTTTCCGTAATTAGTTATTGTATGAGCAGTTTTTAAATATGAAAGGTAGCTGACACTGGAGATGTTTGTACTGGTGCTGCCAAAGAGATTAGCCCAGCAGGAAAATGAGCATAGCAGGGCGAATACAGAAGACTCACAGAAATGAACTCCTGCAATATGAAATGCCATTTGATGTAGCAAAAGGCCTCAGCGCCATGCAGCAATCATGCGATGTGCAATACCCTCCAGGTGAGTAAAGCCGTGGCCACCACAACCAACCAACACTCCTCGGGAGCAGCTCCCTCACACTCTCCTGGACCCCTCTGTCACAAGGCTAACTCTGCTGCCGTACACATAGCCATCCAGATATACCATTCTTGCAATGAGTAATTGACTGAAGTACTAGTTGAGTGCTAGTGCTCGTGCAAAGAGTAAGGCCATGGAGAAGTGAGGCTGCCAGGACAGGTTAGCCATCAGAGCTCTCCCTATCGACACAAGTCACCATTGCCCACCACAGCAAGTGGTCAGCTTTTCCACTGGCAGTGACAGCTTAACCAGGTCTCACCATTTCTTTTAGGCACTCATTTGGGGCTTCACAAGACTCTTCCAGCAGTTCAGTGAAACTCTGTGTTGGCTGCTCTATGACCAGCAGATCAAACAACCAATATGGACTAACAACAGTTCTCCTTCAATTCCCAACACAATTCATTGTGTCCCTCAAAAACAGCTCCACCAGCACCAGTCATAAAACAGTGCAGAGTAGTGAGAAGGCAGGGAGACAAAAAGAGCTGCAATTTAGTTAAAGCCATAGCTGACAGCAAAGAAAACATCTGTGGAGCCACCGTGTCCACACTGACTGCAGAATGACTGAACCTTCCCTTGTACTTGTTCCTCTCTGCCAACTGCTGACAGAGCCTAGGACATCTCCTCAGGCTGAACATCTAACTTTCAGATCAGATTAAAAAACCCAATCCAAAACATCTCTGAGACTTTGGTGTGAAGATACCACATCCTGGTATCTTGTTTGCTAACCAAGTTATCAAATGCTTCGATTCTGATCATGCATCTCTCTTGGTGTCCCCTCACTACCTACTTTCTTTTTCTTCCCCTATCCTTTCAAATTTTATTTTGATCTTTTCATTTGCTTTCACTTCTATTGTACTTATTTTCCCCTTTCTTTCATGTTTTTTATCTTCTTTTTCTTCTCTCATCTGGTTTCAGCTTTACATTCCCGTACTTTGTTTTCAGTGTGCTGCTGCCTTGTGGGTTGTCACAGTAACACCTCCTATATAATTAGCTCTGGTGCTCCCCATGGTCCTCTGGGGTAGAGAGGTAATTGGCCTCTCAGTTTCCGTGCTACAACTCTGTGGCCAGGCCAAAGACAAAGCCTTGGTTGTCTCTTCCCCTTCATGCTAGCAGTCACCATTGTCCTCCTGAACCTTTCTTCTCCCTTATATCCATGTTTTTGGTGAGGAAGGCTGGAAAGCAGCTGATGTAGCCTCAGTGCCAGCCAGCTTCCTGCTTTGGTAGCTTGTCAAAAATTTGCATTCCTCAAAACCTAAGGTGGAGCTCGCAAGTCCGAAGCTGAGCTTCAGCTGTTGTGTGAGCATGTGATTTCAGGCTGGTGTCGCTGACTTCGGGGAGTTGCACACACCAGAACCACCCTTGGGCCCACAGGACCAAAACCTCTGGAAATTAGAAATAGAAATAATTCTGAGAAGAGAAATAAGGGGTGGCTGGAAAGGAGGCAGGAGGAGAAACAGACATGCTGCTCCATGTTTGCCAAGAGACAGCTTGCTGTTCAATCTGGTTTATAACCATTAGCCTATAAAGAGGTTCTTCCCAGCTCTGCTGTGCAGTAACACCAAGGAGTCAGTGCTCTCCAAGTTGTAAAGGGTCTATGCGCAACCTGTTGTAACCAAACAGTGTGTTTGGTTGATGATACGTTTCCTTCAGGTACTGCCACACATAAAAAATATCCCAGATTATTTGGCCCCATTACAGAAAGCAATTACACTGCCTTCGTTCAGCTGCACTGGCAAGCCAGCACCACTGTAAAGGAAATTCATCTCCAGGATCTGCAAATGACAGAGCTGGCCCCTGTACAATACAGCTTACTGCGGCAGCATTAGCTGCAGTACCTTTCGTTACATTCTGCTTACATTGTACAATATTGGGTAATTTGGTATTCCTCCAAGTGACATTTAAATTTAAGTCCAGAGGAAAGCTGAGTGTCATCTTTTGTGAAAACATTACGTGAGAATTTTAGGCCCCTCTGTCACTTGATGTAAATCAGCTCTGTACATAAAAAGCTACTAAACTACCCTCAGACCTTGTAAGGGCTAGGATTTTTGCATCTTTTTGGTGTGATTATTGCTCAGCCATTTATGTGTGACTATGATAAACATTCTTTTTTGGAATTAGTCCATTTAAAAACACATTTCCATGATCAGCTTGCCCTTCTTGGCCCTTTTTGACCCCCACTTGGTAATTTCTACTAAGTCATTTTAATCATGTGTATCAGTACAAGGCTTCTTTATAGGACAGTCTAGCTTTCCCTTCTCACTGCATGAAACACTGCTGCTCAAGTTTGATTTGCATGACCTAAATGATTTCTGCAATCAGTGCTCTCCAGTTGTTTGTCCTGGAGGGACAGTGAAGAATTATACTGTTTTAAAAGCATTTCTATTAGCAAATGCCTCATTTGCAGTAAGACATCAGCATTTACCACATTCATAAAGCAGCTAATAAATTTCATTTCTGCTTCAATTTTCTTGCTTCACAGAAGACCAGAGAAAAAGATTGCATAATTGAAATCTAAGAGCAGGTAGTAATTCCTTACCATTAGCCCTCCAACTGCAGACCTATAAGCTTGTTCAAAACAATTAATCAGTAACTTGCACTAGGCATCCTATCACAAGGATCCCATAGGAGGACCTCCATATCCCACTGCATAAAAAGGGAGGGAAGACCACTCTACTGAAGCTTTGAATTTCTGTCCCTCATACTACTGTTCCTTTTTGCCTCAGTTTTCCTTCTTTTAAAAATAAATTAAAAATTAAAAACAGGCTTTTAGCACCACAAATATTTTAAAATTAAAGACTATATTTCTTCTATTTGAGGGACTGATCCAATCAAGAGGAATCTCATTATAGAATTAAATTGCTCCTAGTTCAAGCCCTTATTTTGGGAATGGGGAACAGAAAAATTGTGAGGTGAAGTGAGGGGGTGGTGTTCAAGCGTTTTCCGGCTACTCTCCCAGAAGGGCAGTTCTCAGTACCAACAACTAATGGAGGTAATACTCTTTAGGCCAGGAGCTATTAAGTTCATTTCCTTTGCTGCCATTGCACAGAGGCACTGAGGAAGAGTTTGGTGAGAGAAGGAAGGGTCTGAAGTTCCCCATCAAGCTGCAACTATGCAACATAAGAGGCACGAGTTTCCTCACAACAGTAAGCTAAACGAGACTTTGAGTTGATTAATTATCATGGCAGAAAAAGAACCAGCAGTGAAAGCATTTACAAGTCACTGTCTACCTTCCAGTCTGGCAAAAGATTCTGAAATAAACTACTTCACGCAGCTGTTGCTGTTAAAGGGAGGCAGTCACATTGCATTATTGACTTTGTTTATTCATAATAACCATTAAAAAAGCTGCCATAATGGATTTCCACATCTTGAAATAGCCTGTGTCTTTCTTAAGGGTATGTCTCTGCCATGTTTCTGTAATGACTAGGACATTGATACTGGACATATTAGACCTCATCATAGTAGAAGGAATAATTATTTTATAATCCTTATAAGTACAATATAACTGTATAAAAATTATTTTCTTGCCTCAGCTTCCATATCTAGTGATGCAAGAGCATCCAGATCCATGGCTTGTTTTGTTTCATAAAACAAATCTGTTTCGGGCAAAGGGCAAGAACTTCTTTGGGAAAATTTTTTTTTTTTCATCTGTCATTGAATCCAAATGAACCTGTCCCTCAACACTACCAGCAGCCTAGAATATTGCTCCCTGGAGCACAGCACACTTTCCTCTGCACTGCAGGCTTACTTTTGTCATGGATAAAGAAGTAGCTGAGCCAGCGGACACTTGTTGAATTCTGAGCATTCTCCGTCACCCACCACAAGCAGTGAGGACAGCTTGGCTGCTGGCTGCAGCAGGAGCAACACAGAAGGCCTATTAACAGAATAGACCTTAAAGCATCTTATCAGGTTACACACTCACACACAAGTACACATACAAACACTCACACACAAATATGCACAAGCGCACACAGAGATGCAATAGTGGCCCAAGAGAGATAAAAGCAATTTGTAATGTTTCCATCTTACAGTATCACAGCAAATTCAAAGACAGACAGCTCCTTAATATGTGGCAAATGGCCATATCTGGAAGTCTCACTATTAGCAGACTGTTTCTCTGCTAAATATGGATTAAAGGGGAAATCACAAAATCTGTTGTCAAAAAAAGCAGAATCCTCTACAGAGCCAACACTCTCAGAGCAGGTAAGGTTCACAGAAAATTGATACAGCTCATGCAACATCATGCAGTATGAGGTGTCATTTAAAAACAAATATATATATTTGGCAGATAACTTTGGGTCTGTTGGCTGAAGCAGAAAAAGGAATCAATACGTGTTGGCAATATTTACCCACTTAGAGTGCTGCCAAATGTGAATTTGCAGGAATGTATCAGCTGCTTTGAACTGATCTTTGACTTTGTCTCTTCATAGACGAATGTGAATTGAAACTAGAATGATCCACATTACAGAGAAAGAGATATGGCAGGAATGCACAGGGTCACCCCTATTATTTGTTCTTGCCGTAAGAGTCACTGCAGAAAAAATTAGGTCAGATACAGTTTCCAAAGGGATTAAATGAGGTAAATCAAATTGATAACAGAATATGAGTCTGAAAAAACTCACTGTGTCAGACTTGATCACCCTCTACCTGGAATAAAACATAGATTTTTTTAAATTGGAAAAGAAATTTTGGATTTTACAAGAAAGAGCCCACATCCAGTACATTATCTGTTTCCAGCTCTCTCTCTCTCCTTTCTCCTCCTACTTCAGGCAGTGGATTTTAAATGCAGCACCCCCACCCCAGAAATATAGACTGAGGCTCCTATAGTAATATGACATGCTGCAAATGAACAGTAAAGAACACCTACAAGACAGAAATGCATCCTGTGACAATAAAAACTAGGACAAACAAGACTTTTGGTTTTTTAATTTGATTCCTGATTGTTATTCCAATCCAAGTGCTATGAAAATTTCACTGAAAAACAGTAATAATTTCAAATATCAAGTCCTAATTAAAAGCAGCAGAAATGTCCCACTAAGTCAAACTAATGATACACCAGTATTCAGTATTTTGTCTCCAGTGGAAGATGTTTTCAGTGGAAGATGTTGTTCATGGTGAGCATGTGAGTCTAGATGTTTTCTGCATTCCATTCTTCTATATCTCCCAACAAGCAGAATTACTGTTGTGGTATATTTGATTGTGCATTGCTGCCTAGTGCTGTTATAATTTTTACTGACATTTTATCTGCATATTTGCCTCATCTTTTTTGGTCCTGTTAATGCCATCCACCTTCCCAACCTCCCATATCACTTGTGTAACACAACAAAGCCTTCCCACTTTCCTTCCACATCTTTGCAACAAAGGCCCAGCTGCCTCAGAGACTGACCTTGGGGCATGAACAACAACATGTGGGTCCCTTGCTGGAACAACATCTTCCTTCTCATTCTGCAACGTTTCTTCTTCCAATAAATAGTTTGAAACTGAAGAGTTGGTTTCTGTGGAAGAGCAAAGGCAGGAGAGGTAAATTAGCCATTTGCAAGTTGCCAACAGATACAGGGCTCTCCTACGGTCATATGGAATTTTTGTAAAATTAAGCAACAAGCTTGAGACATGGAATAAATCAAAGGAAAAATGAACTTGTTCTAGGGCTTTTTCTAGCACTTCTAATTGTGGAAAGAAATGAGAAAACTGTCAAATGGAATCTCTTTGATACGACTGCATTAAATGATAATTCCATTCCCCAAATGCATGAGCTAACTCCTCATGAAAGGTGTGTCCTGAAGGACAGAATTTGATCTTATGTGATTCTAATGAACCCAACATCTTTAGCAGGCCTCTCAAATACTCCTTTGTTCTGCAAAGTATTTTACTGTACTGTTTACATGAAAGAAGTTGTACAAAAAAAATGAGTCAGATTAAATGCTGTAGAGACAGATTTCATCTGACCTTCCCATGATACCATAGTAAAAAATTCAAGGAAGGTCTTGTACAGGGAATATTTCTTTTAACTGCATGAAGCAGCTGGTCTGTTCCCTCACTGGGAAGGAAACAAGGACTAAGGTCTAACTTCCCTCTGCAATGGAGGAGATATTGAAAAGTTGAGACCATCTGCATATTTCCCCCACATAGCAATACTAGGAAGAACACTGCCCAAGGTATAGACTTATCTTTCAATGACATAAAGCTTTTAAAAGGATTGTGGCTTTCCCTAAAACTGCGCCTGCAAGGCAGAGCTGCTTGCAGAGTGTGGGGCTGAAAGGCCTATAGGGGAGGTTGATGTAACTATAAAAGTTGGAAACAAATATCAAAATAAAATTAGGCTTTTAATAAATCAGAAAGTGCCACTGTCCCAAGCAGGTGATGAATTCTAAATAATTAACGGTTTCATTTCTCTTACAATGCAGATTTATTTACATTTAATTTTTCCTGCAGTTGTGCTGATATCACCTTACACTGCTTTTACTTCTTAATGGCAAATCTGCTTAGGTCCCTGGAGCACTAAGTTCAAGACAAAGAGAACAACAGGAGAACCTTTAGGTGACAGGTAGCACTCTGGAAGAACTGCTGCTAGGTATGAGCTCTGTTCAACAGAAGTGCAAAACAGACTGGGAGAACAACAGTAAGACAGAATTTGGAGATGTTGTATGATCCCTGGGAAATGGAAAGTATTTTGGATTAATTTGTTGCCAGAACCCTTTAAGTGTGCATGGTAGAGAAAAAGATATGTTTTCAGCAGCTCAGTTAATAAAATAAGGTTCCAATTTACATGAACATTCATTATGAAGGACTGTTAACCTGTAGGTATGGCCATACTCTACTTAGCCACAAACCTGACAGAGACTGAAGTTGGAACTCTGTGGCCCTCCTCCTCCCGATCACTAATAGCCAGCTTTAAAGCACTTTTAAAACTACTGACTCTACCCCAGCAGCAGAGCAGCACAACCATCAGGCCAGGCAGCAGGAACTGCTGTCACACAGCACACTGTAGCTGCTGGCTCTGATCTGGTTGAGCTACCCTTGTGCCTGACTTTTGGGTCCCAGTCTGGGAAACTCTCTGCCATGCTTTTCACTTCCCTGGGCACTGAGGAGGGCAATCGGATCTTACAGCAATGTCTCTGGACACACACCTCATACATTACTGTGGCCCTCCCTGGAGAGGTCCTGGTGTGATCTCTATCAGGATATCAGGGGCAAGGCTCCCAACAGCCTGATCTTACTGCAAGCATAACTTTTCTACAAGCAAGGGATAAGCATGTGGCACTAATGCTACAAATGTACTGAGGGCATTCAGAAAAGCTTCTTTCACACTTGGGCAAAAGATTTGCAGGATGACCATAATGGGTCATATTGCCAAGTTGTCTTCTGGTCCAGAGGTATCCTTTCAGCAGATCGATACCTCTGACTGCAAGGCAAAACCTTGTGGACACAATATAGAACACATGGACTGGAGAAACACAGAAAAACTATTTTATTACTGTGACATGGCAGAAGAAAGGGATAAAGTTTTCAGTACTTAAAATCCAACAGCCAGTTTCTTGCACCCCTTCTGACTATCAGTATAAATATGAAAATCCCTGCTCTGCTCCAAACACTTGCTGATTAATGTACATGAAGTTTTCATAAAGGGCTTTTTCCTTAGCATTGCTGGGTATCTGTAATTCTCATGTTCATACCTTATCAGCCAGTAGAAATGGAGCCAGCACCATTTCACACTTGGCCCACAGGTTCCTGTGAGTAAAGAGTACTCATCATCTTCTGCCATTGCACCCAGTAATTATCTTCAGGATAATTAGCACCTGTATCTTGGAGATCTCCATCAAGACTCTTCTTTCTATTGTGGACGATAACTATTAGGTTGGATTTCTGGCTGGTATGAACTGGCATAGCACCCTTAATTAATACATTTTCAGCTCCATCTGAGCTGGGAGGAAGCCTTAGGAATCTAAGTTGTTAAGGGATACTCAAGGCAGCTGTGAGGTACAGAATGGAGTCTCCCAAAATCTGATTATGCATTCCTTGTGCACTCTGAGCTCTGAAAGTTATGGCTTGGTCACAAATATGTGATCAGAACCTTGACTTGTTTAAATATAGGACTGTGTGTTGTGTAGAATGCAGGTATCATTAAACTGCTAAACTTTGCACTGATAGAAGCTTTTTTTAAAGGCAGAACAAATTATTTTCAAACCTCCAAACTTCACAGCCAATATCTATGATGCAAGAGTGCATTGTTTGCATCCTTCTCATGTTAAGCAGTATGAGAGATTACTTTGTATCATTTAAACAAGTTCAGGTATCATCATATTGCAACCAAAATACCAGTGGCACTTCATGGATCTATGCTAGCTTGAGAACAGCTGAGATTATTATTATTATTATTCCTCTTTCTCTGTCTGTTGTAGCTATGGCCTGTTTCATGCTTGCTGCTGAAACACGTCTACAGCCTATTGTAGCAGCAGATCTATGTGCAACCTGGGGAGCCAGCAGTGGGAACAGGGAAATTATATCCCCACTTCCTTTCAGTGATAAAAGCCTCAGGATAACATGTCTCTAAAGCCAAGTGCTACTGAATGAGCCGTTCCACTCCCAGCCGAGTGGAAGCAGGCTGGGATTGAAGTCTAGCTATTTATCTCCTCCTACAGCAGATTTGTGAGTGTTTGCTCTGGAAAGAGGAGAGGCTTCAGAAGCTGTCAGCGTTCACAAACCACAACATTAGAGCTGAAGTGTTAACGCCTTTCTGTGGCTCTGTGCTGTCTTTGTAAAAAGTACAGTAACTTCTGTCTGCAGATAAATGGTCACACATGTATCTCGCAACTTGTGAGAAAACTATTAGTAATAACAAGGAAGTTTCTGCACCTCATAACATTTCTCTGGATTAAAGTAAGGTATGAATTTTAATTATAGTCCCAATTCCAGGACAGATTAAAGTAAGGTATGACTTTTAATTATAGTCCCAATTCCAGGACAACTGCTTTTTCAGGCACACATAATCCACTACAGTTATTTTAGTTCATTTTCTCCTTGTAAATAAATACCAGTAGTAATAGCTAGCATGTTGTTACAGTCCTCTTATGATCTTTCTCATCACATAAACTTATACACAATTGTAATTATTATTATTACATAGCACTATATAATAATTACAAATGGTATAGTTATGTGTGAGTATATGTTTGATGTTGTTATAATAAATGTTGTATAAATAAATAGCAAATGTTAGTGTGTATATACATATTATTTGAGACATATATGCACAAGGCAGTGATGGATACTTTCACATAGAGTATGATAGTTTGAGGCACATATGAACAAAAATTTGAGAAATAAGAAAAAGGAGCTATGGTAAATTCCCTGGAGACGAGACAGAAGTTTATAAACAAAAGCAGTGTATAAAAAGTAGCCTAAACACAGATTCTGATGGCAAGTCAATGCTATAGATATTCTATCAATATCTAAATTGTTAATGTTAAAGTATTTTTGAGGACAGATTAGGATAAAACTACCCCCGAAAAATAGTAATCAACAATCAAGCTATATTTTCTTGTCTTTCTTCCTTAGAATGACTTTGATTTTTACTGTATTCAGACAGATTCCAACATATTCAGGAACTGTCATCAAGCCACTTGTCATTCATGGGGAAATATAACAGAACTTGTATATCAGTAAATGAAACAGGAACACCTGATACTGCCAGTATAATATCAGCACCTTCTATTTAATTTGGATGCAATTAATCCGGAAGGACAGCAAGGTCCCAGGAAATCAAATTTCCCTAGTTTTACACAGCAGAAATAGATGTAATTTCTGGAATAGTGGCTTCATTTATGTGGGACAGACCTTCCAGTTGGAGCTTCCAAGCACCCCAACACTTTTACTCCACCAAGCTTCCTACAGGGTATATATATCCATTTTCTGTGCTGGGAGTTATGTGAGCTATGAACTTCAGGTGTAGTGACACAGGGTGCACAGCCTCTGCACTTGAGCAAAGGGAATTGCAGGACATTTATATGACGATTGGGGTGACATATGCAGGAGGACAAGATGGTGGATGTGTAAAAAGGAACAAACACACACTGAAGATGTGAAACTCAGAGGCAAAGAAGGTCATCATCAGAACACTCCTGGTCAAAAACACACTGAGAGCACAACCACAAGGTCTCCTGCTCCAGTGGAGTTATCACCCAGTTTTGAATCCATGTGGTGGCCCTAAATGTCTTAGAGGCTCCTCAGTCCCTGAATTTGTTTGCTGTAATGACTGCAAGCACAAGGATGGTGGCTTGTTTTGAAAAACTGTTTAATTGAGGAGGGAGGATAGCTACTGGGATGGCTCTGTTGAGTGTTGCATCTTCCAAGTGTCACCCTCAGCTGCTGGCAGCTGTTGCTGGCACTAGCCAATACTTGGACATAAATAAATGTCTTTTACTGTCTCTGCATAAGGTGTTCAAACACAAAAAGAGGGCAGGTAACTCCCTAGCCTATAAAGCTGCTATGAATATATTGACATTTAACTATTGTGACTTAATCAAGATTTATAAATACATTAGGATGAGTGATACACTCAGTGTCAATTAAAACAAGAGGATGACACAGCACTGAGCTGATACTAGGCGAAGATATTTCTTGATGATCTGAAAACCACACCTATCTACTGCTGATGCTTGGGGCAAACTATTTCCATAGGCTCAAACAATTAGAGATACCCTTCTGAATGATGTTTATCTAACGCTGCTTTCTTCACAGTAAAGACTGTTAATGCAGCAGTTGAGCAACTCCAGGAAGGCACAGTTATCCTGAGATAATCAGGAGCCTGAGGGCTCAGAGGCAGTCATCTGTGTTCTCTGCCCCAATTTCATCGGTATATTAAATTAAAAAAACCCTCTATGTTAATACATCGTGAAGGTCAAATATTCCATTGCAAAGAAGTGTGGAAATCCAAAAATAGGATTCCCAGAACAATTCTAACCACATGTTTACATGTATATAGGTACAGCATATTTTCCCAAATATTACTAATGCTGTCACTTAAACGCCATTAGCCTGTGGATGAATTATTAGGGAAATGATGTATCAAATTTGTGCATTTGGGTTTTTTCCTACATGTGTATGTTTATGAAGTGTGGGTAAGCAAATAACCACATCAATTTCACTTTGGAGATGTATTTAACAATATTCTTTGACTAATTTTGTAATTTGTTTACGCATTATGCTATTGCTTATATGAGAGGCCAGAACTAAGGTTCATCCATCCATATTATAAATTCCATGTAACTACATGGAACCTGTTTTATGTGATACTAGCACCAAACCACAGGACACTGGGTACATAATATGTTAATTGTCTTTAAGGGAAATTACAGTTTCCATATAGTTTCAGCTGGCAAGCTTTTTGCCACTGATATACACTGAAAGAACATGGGGAGGAGATTTATTAGTAGTGTTTAGGATTCCTAATTATGGACTAAGCTGCTTTGGACATATGCTAGCAAACCTCCAATGAGCTGTAACAAGCTGATGGACATCTCTGTGACAGAATGGTTCATAACTCTGTCGTGCATAGGTAGCTTATTACAGACTATTTGAAAAATGTATCTCCAGCGTGTAACTTGGACAAGTACATGCTCAGTTTTTCAACACGGGTGTCACGTATGTGGACTGACTGCCCTCCCTACATTGTCATCTGAGAGAGCCATCTAATCACACTTTGGCTAGATGAGCAGAAACCCTGAGCATGGAAAATGCTGAGAATTACTGGCCCAGCAACTTGTGGATGCTCGGTGTTGTCTGTACATTAAATACTGTGGGCAGTTCTGTTCCCTTTCCGGAGTCCATGTGTCTGCGTACTGCAGTCCCAACTTTCACAAACAGCCTAAACCATGCACAGAATGTTTCTGGGAACTAAAGTACAATTTTATGCCTAGAACAGGGTAGATACAGGGAGAGTAAGACACGGGCTAACCTGGGAAAGCCTGAAGCACCTCAGAATTTTTTTTCCATAAAAGGAAGGATTATCCCCCGAGGACTTTTCCTCCATTACTGAATGCCAAAGACAGACAAAAAAGAATAAATCACTTAAATGATAAAAAGCTATTCTCAAAAACTGGCTATAAAATGACTGTTACCTACAAGGCACTGCTGTTTCTCTGAATCCACTGTTATGTACCAGAACTTTTAAAAAACAAGGTACTAATCTAAGAGAGTTTTCAGGCAAAAAAAAGCTACAAACATCTCTTTAAAACATTGAAAGAGCATAAAGAAATACAGTAAGAGGAAATGCTGATCTCCGAGCATAAATTTCAGTATTGTAGTGGATGAAAGGAAGATTAAACACCATTTTGAAGTTGATTATATCACACAACTCCACCCTAGAACTAACTTGTGATCTTTAAACTACTGTGTTAAAGCAAAAAGGGGGACAAGATAAAAGATAAAGAGAAGAAGGGGGAAGGGGAAAGTTACTATTTTTTAAAATAATGGCAATATATGTAATAGAGGTTAGACAAAATTATAGCAGTTAGAGAAAGACAGCATGAAATCCATTACTTGAATTCATTGTGCCCTCACTGGAGTCTGAAACTCACATAATTTTATGATTTTTTTAAAGGAAGAATGAAAAAGAAAAAATGTAGAAAACAATAAAAAGTACGAAAAGCAGGAAGGAAAACTAACAACTCAGGTGGCAACACTGTTAAAACAAATTAGAATTTTAATTTTATGTTACATCATTAAAATCACATCCCTATGTCTTCTTTCACTTGAATCTAATTTGGAAATGCCACATGGCGCACACAAATAGGCTGCACAACTAGCATAGCCCGTGGAGTATCACCTTAGCATATGAAACACAGCACCAGGGCAACAGGAGTATCATCTTCCCGGAAGGAAATGCTACACCAGGGCAACAGCTTCCATTCTGTCTCTATCTTTGGTAGTGATTCACAGGGCTCCTCTTCAAGCAGCCTTCTGTGAACGTTAAAATCCTGTCTAGAGTTCAAATTTTATGCTACTTGAGGTTATTACAGAAAATTCTGTGTAGTGCAGAAGCAGTTAAAAGTCTTGGAACCTTGAAGCATTTCTGAATTTCTAAGAAAGGGAGGGGATAGCATTTCCATTTCAAACGCATGTTTTTATTGACAAAACGTGAATATAACAATACAGATATCTCATGGGAACAGGATATTATGAAATCTTCAATTTGAAGTACAGAAGAATTGCATAGTACAGCAGTAGTAAATTTAAAGTGTTCATAAAATAAATCTATTGCACAAATAATCTATTCAGACCCTCAAGACAGTTAAGGAAGAAGAAGGGATTAGACCCTGAATCCTTCTAAAGGTGTCAGCAGAAAGGGGCAAATAGGTTGTACACCTATTAGCTGACAAGCCACCCAGAAAGGTGGGCTAAAGTGAAGAAAACAAGCTGCAGAGTATGATGAGAGGGAGAGAGTGAGAGCAGGCAGAGTGAGGCATCAACGCATCTCTGCACAGGTCTGATGCCATTGATTGTCGTTGCACCCACACGACCTGAACAAGCACCAAAACTTTTCCAGATCAGGCTGTGAACCATGCCCTGTGCCAGATGCAACGACTTATTTGAACATGGTTTGAATATATGCACTGATCCAAAATCAAAATTTTCCTGTTCTTACATTGGTTATTTAGAGGATACAAAACTTCAGTAAAATATTTTCTGATTATACTATGTACAGTTGGATTGATGGTAAACAAATACTTTAATGAAACGACTGTTTGAGGGGATTGTGATTTATGGACTTCTTGCAAAAGAAGTAAAAGGACATTTTTATCAGATAAAAAACCCACAATGCACTAGTTCTGAAAAAAAAAGGGAAAAAAAATTAACCTGTTTTTTTGGACAGCTTTAAAAGGCAAAGAATATGTTTATTCCTTGGTGTAGACTTTAACTATACTCATTAAGACCTCTCTCATGATTGTAGCTTCAGCAACAGCTTCCATGGCCAGAGGAAAGATACGGCAGAACAAGGTCACATCTACAAAAAATCTAAGAACAAAATGATCTAAAAAAGTTATGAAATAAACTCTCCTTTCTGTGCTGTACATGTTGTTCTTCTAACCAAACTGAGTACCAAAACTAATGAACTGCTAATGCAAATAATTATTTCTCTGTGAATGCTCTTGGCCCATTGTGTTAGTTAAGGCTTGATTCTGAAGAAACAAAAAAGAAGCAAAGAAAAGTCACTTCTACATCTATATGTCAGCATAAATTCTATGTTAATTGGGATACAACTCAGTTGCTAGGGAAAGCAAGACTAAAACACTGAGTATTTTGGACTTTAGTATTGTTAAATATACTTGTTCCTGTCTTAATATTGACATGAACCAGAAGTTAAAATATATTTTAAATGCAAGCATTGCTAAATGTTGCACATCCCTCAAGGGCTGAATTTAGGTCCTGGTACAAAGCTCATTAAAATCAATAGGAACCTTTCTTCTGTCTTCAGCAGAGTCAGAACCTTGATATAAATGAGTATGCTAAAAAACAGTAACAATGAAAAAGGAAAAAAAAATCAAAGAACAAAAAAGGGGTACAATAGTTAAAATGTTGTTACTGACATTCAGTCATAATTATAAACACCTTTTTACCAAGTAAAAAGTCTGTACTTTCATGTTCTGGTAAAGCAGAGTGGAAAGTACCCACTTTCCCTGTACTTGATAGGCACTACCTGCATGGACCCAGTGCTACCTTTGATCAGGCTGCTCTATTTTGCTCAATACATTATTCTAAAGTATCTGGTAATGGGGTGAAGAAGGACATTCCTGGGATTAGTGTGGAATTATAAATGGGGAAACTGTTCGTTTACAACTGACACATTGTGAATGTATCAGTCATCATCATCAGTTACCTGCCATTGCTCCCAGTCCTTTTATGGAAGACTTTGAAGAACTAGCCAGGTATCACAGGAGCTGGTGATTCAGAAAGTAGTAACCTCCTTTCTGCATCATGCACAGCTAAAAGTGTTCTCTTGGAAAAGCAGGGAACTAAAACTTTTGAAGCTTTGAAACTGTGAAAACATGTGTATGACTTTTGGGGTTTTTTGAGACAGATGTTCACGCATATTCTGGACAGATTTTGCTCCAGGTAATTATATTACTTCTCTAGTTCCAAGTGGAAACATTATTCTTCATTTACACTTTTAAAGCTCTTATGTTGCTGTGACAATCTTGTTCCTTATCTGATGAGCTGGTTGTCCAAAGCAATTTGAAAGATCTTTTCAACACAGGATAAAATAAAGTAGGCTTTTCCTTTTACCAAATGAATCCTTATTTTTAAGAGTTTAAATTCCAGAGCTCAGGGCATTCTCTTGAATTGCTCTGCAATTCAGAGTACTGTGCTTTCACAACAGCTATGTTGTGAAACAGCTATTCCTTGCTTTATCTAAAGTACCTGCAGTGATACAAAAGTAGTCTCTCAAAGACAGAAGAAAATAGATTAAAAAATTAGACCTCTGTAAATAAATGGTGACATTTACAATTTAAATGGCCGTTTTTCCATTGCCTTTTCTCCAGCTTAGAAAAACAAAAGCAAATTTTGCTCCTCAAAGCAGTTATCACAGGGTAGGGAAGGAGACAAATCACAAGATAAAGGGAGGACTATATTGTATGAACAAATTGTAGGATTTTGACTAAGGATAAAGACAAGGGTTAGCGCAGTAAAAGATTTTGGCAGATAAATTGGAAGAGTTGTGGAGCATCCAGAGATAAGAAAAAGCATTAATTCAAGATAGTTTGGAGAAGGAAGAGGAGCAGAGTGACAGAATTCTCCTCAACAATGAGGTAAACATATGGATAGTGAAAAAAGTTGGGAAAAAATCTTCATGTTAAGTTTCAGTCAAGCTTGTACTTAAACCAATGTTTAAACAACTTTGATCAGCAAATGGCAATACATCAAGAAGATGCAATGAAGAGATGTTAAAAAGTAGAACTGCATAATGGAAGCTGTGTCAGAAGTGAAGATGATGAACTAGTAGAACTGATAATTATCAGCTGAAAAACCTCAGGCTGAAGCTGTATCAACAGATATGAAGACATTGAGAAATTGCCCTGAGTGTGGAGGGGAAGACACATCCCTGAAACATCTCAAGGTTCTATTTGCACAGACAGGTATTCCCACTCTATGTTACTAAATCTTCAGACTATGGAGAAATACCAAATAAAAATCCTGTTAAAGGATAAAGAATGATAAAAATATCTCACACACCTATGTCTCAAAAATAACAGACATTTTTCTTTAGTGTTGAAGAAGTTTTCTCTTTATTGCTTTCATGATCCAAAGTACATTCTGATCTAGTAACCATTCTCTTGCTGGAACAATCAAGTCTCTGAGCTAGGAATTGATCCCTTTCAGTCCACTCACCTTAAAAGATGAGAACTTTGTTTCCCCTCTGAAAGCAAAGCATCCTCCTAGGTTGATCAAATCATTTCTTTTCCCTTCGGGACAAACTTCTAGAAAAGTTCACAGCTAGTTGGCATGCAGCCAGCACATACCCATTTAACTTTAGAGTTTGTTGGCACAAGCCAGCTCTGCATTCTGTCCCAGAGATGGCTGTACTTCAGCAGTGATGAAACTGCAATATACATAGTGCCACATTCTTTGCTCCAACACCTATGCAATCCCCATGAAAACAATGCAGACCAAGTTAGAAAAATTATATGAAGGTGACCGAAGGCCACTCTGCCAAGGTTTTATTAAAGAATCATTTTTAAAAATATTACTTTTTTTCCCCCAAACTAATCTATCAACTCCCACACTAATTCCACAGGACTTTTTAACAAGATCTGTCAGTTTTCTCCTCATCTTCCATCAGAGGGGATCTTTTATGTTCTCTTGTTCCTCACAAGAGCCATGACATGATCAGATGGGTCACTGTGTTAGTGATGAGCAGACTGAATTACCTGCAGCTAAGCACTGGTCATGGAAGTAAGAGGGTTTTGAAGCATACGCAGGCAACTGGTAAATTGGGAGATAAATTACAGCACAAAGGACAAGTGCTACAGTGCTTTGGAAAGGTCTGTTTTGACGTTAAGATTTATGGGCATAAGCAGGTCTCTTCTGCTTTTTGTTCAGTAAACAGGTGGCTGAGTATTTGACCTTCTTTTAAAAATTCCAGACCAATGCTGGGCACAGGCAGGCCCACTAAGGAAAGCTGATGCATATGTGTTGTTCCTATTCAACACAACAACACTGTGGCCATATTCCCCTCATTTCACCCATATTCCTGGTTCTCTGTGGAGTTGCTCTATCATAGGGAAACCTCTGCACTTGTTCAGCTGCTTGAGCGACCAAAAGCGATTAGGCACATACGAAACTTAGCAAGCTGAGCAGAACAAGCCCTGTGAAGTACTGGGTGAGTACACTTAACAAGCACACCAGTTGCTATTTGCCAGTCACACTGATATGAGTAAAGCTGGTTTAAGAATTTTGCTGAGGATTAGCTAGATGATTCATAGGAAAATCCAAAATTAAGGGCCCAATTTACATTCAAAGTATGTGGCTGAGAGAGTTGAGAAAAGGGTACACTTGGTCTCTTGCTTCGAATGAATCCTAATTGCCTAATTCTTCTAGTTACAGTGAACAATCTCCAAGCATGTCTATAATAAGCAAACCATATGCATATATACATGTATATGCACTTCTTTTAAAATACTAAGTTCCAGATACCCCTGTATGAAACTCAAAATGCCAGGATCTGCTCACGGAAGATTCACTTTGACTCCCAAAGGCCCCCTTCCTGTTTTCTTATTGTATAGCAAAGAGGAGGATTTGCCCCAGTGCCTATAAAACATAGAACAATTAAAGCCACACTGTAAAATACTATTACGTTAATGACACACATCTGTTCTTGGAACACTGCAAGTTATTTGTGATTAACCTAATTCACTAAAGAAAGTTGTGAGGGCTGAGGCTACATCTTTCTTTGTTCTTTTCCTCTGAATATTTCTGGGTGTTGATAGCAATATCTACTGACAGGAAAAAAAAAAAAGGACACAAATATTTTTCTATCTGGAGAGCTAACACACTACACAGCTAATAATTGCATGAAATGCTCTTTTGATTTTTATTTGAGAGGCTGTATTCACCTGTTTTGACACCTCTCATTAACGGCTTTTGCCCTGCATAGGATGCCTTGCTGAGAAAAGACTGGAATCTATGGACTTAATTTCTCACAATGAGAGCTCTCTTGCATTATCCATCATTTACAGGGATTCATTATCCAAGTACTGCAGAAGGGTTTAAGCTGTAAAACACCAAGATTTGTCTGGACTTTGGAAGAGATTTTATGACGTTCAGGATTTGGGAGCAACGCTGTAAAAGAAAAATATTTTTTAAATGCGTCACTTTCGGGATGTCTTGTATCCAGATGAAGCCTCCCCTACTATGGGCAGTTCATTTCACTGGTCATCCCTTGACTCTGCTCTGAGCTCCAGCGTCTCCCACACATTCACTGGAAGCCGTATAGTCTCCCTTTTCTATCTCTGCCCTACAAACAGAAAGACTGTGCTTCCTCCACACCCACTCCCCTTGCCAGCAGCCTCGCTGCAACTTCCTGTCAGTTTTACACACTCTGTTGTGGACTTCCTCTGAGCACAAGTTTTATCTGAATGTACCACGTTAACTATTTGCTTACTAAGTGTTTCCTAGAAACATAAATACTCATTTATTTTTAACCTTTATCAGCTAAATCCTTTGTAACTGGAAAATATAAGTGACACTCAGGGGAAAAAAAAGTGACTTACATTATTCAGGACTGAAATAAGAGAAGGGTTAAGAAACACCGTAATTATTTGCAGGCAATAGGAATCCTGCTTTGTATCAGCAAGACTGATGACAGACTGTTCACATCCAGGGGCATAATGATCCACATAAAATCAGCAGTATGTGGCACCTCTGAAACACTCTTCACCAATGGATCTCAACACCCATTTAGAAATGCAAGGAATACTGCGCTGGCATTTACATTTCCAATTCTTTACGTTCTTAATTAACTTACAGCAACCATAAAGTGCTTTTGGCGCACCTCTGCGTTGTAACTAACCTGTGGCTCCTACCTGGAGCGCACAAGAACTCGGGGACAGAACCAACATCACCCCAACGAAGACTCGACCCCGCGCCCCCGCCCCTTCGCCACCGCCACAGGCCCGGGGGCGGGGCGGCCGCGCGCGTGCGCAGGGGGCGGTGCGGTGGGGTCAGCCCTCCCTCCGCCCGCCCCTCCCTCCGCCCCCGCCGCGCCA
>WBMZ01014310.1:76384-86768 GCA_013400975.1 Atrichornis clamosus | reverse complement strand
AGGCTCAAACCATAACAGCCCCTCACCAAGAAGGACACTGAGGGGCTGGAGCGAGTCCAGAGAGGGGCAACGGAGGTGGGCAATGGTCTGGAGCACAAGTACTGTGAGGAGTGGCTGGGGAAGCTGGGGTTGTTCATCCTGGAGAAAAAGAGGCTCAGGGGTGACCTGATCACTCTCTACAACTGCCTGAAGGAGGTTTTAGCCAGGTGTGTCTTGTCCTCTTCTCCCAGGCAACAAGTGACAGGATAAGAGGTCACAGCCTCAAGCTGTGCCAGAAGAGATTCAGATTGGACATGAGGAAGAATTTCTTCATGGAAAGGATTGTTAAGCATTGGAATGGGCAGTCAGGGAGGTGGTGGAGTCACCATCCCTGGAGGTGTTCAAGAAACAACTGGATGTGACAATTAGTGCTACAGTCTATTTGACAAAGTGATGATCAAAGGTTGGACTCAATGATCTTGGAGGACTTCTCCAACCTAAATAATTCTATGATTCTATAACGCAGTGTCTTAGCAGAGATGGATACAAATCAAATCTTCAGATGTTGACATCTTCCATTTTGAGAATTGTTGTCACAAGTTGTCATTAACTCTAAATTTTGCCTGAGTTCTCTGAGGCTCAGAGCAAGACAAAAAGACATAAACCAAATCCTGTGAAACTACAGCAGTGCCTCAATGGGGCCCAACCCAAAGTCCTAACTCTATCTCAAGTTTAGCATGCACTTTACTGACTGTGACTTACACACTAAGTTCAAGGCCAGTAACTTCAGGCATGAATAAATTAAAACTCATAATTCTGAGCAATATTGTAGTATGCTATATGTCATATAGAACTCCAGTTAATACACTGAGTCCACATGTCTTCCGAGCCAGGGTAGTATTTGTACTCTCTGACTATTTTAGTACATATTAAAGTGTCTTTAATTTATAATGGATTTCTTTTCAATTCAGCTTTCAATATCATTAAATAGCTTAAGCGTATTCTAAGAATGTTCATTATCAGTATGTAAGTCTGTCTTTACTAAGTGAACTGAATTCTTTCAATAGTGCAGGAATAAGGCTCTTTCATTATTATTTTTTCATTTAGTTAGCATTTCATATTTGCTATATCAGTGAAGTCTCTTGTTGTACTCTTTGAGTTGGATGATGTGGTGGTAGGTATCTTGTCAAACGTTTAAGGAATTTAACATTGTTTTGAGGCATTAATATGATAGAAGAAAATTGTCTAGGAAACTGACAGTTTATGCCCATTCGTATATTAACACAGGTCTTTAAAAAAAGATATACTTTAAAGAGAGTCTGAAATTTGTCTGACCTATAAGATGCCTGACACCCTTTGTCTTTGAGAAATATAGAGGATTATTAAAAAAAAGCCCTAATATAATCAGAAAAATATTAATTTTAAAAATAAATATGTGTTCTGTTAGGTATAAGCAGATGGTGTGGCTAATCTGTACAACAAACATGTTGTGTCTGCTCATGAATGTAACATCCTTCAAAATGGGGGAGGAACAGATCTAAATGGAAAATTTTTATATTAATTTAATTCTTTAAATAGCCTGTAGGAGTTCATGATGAGACTTTTTTGTTAAGCAAGTATTCAAGTACATACCTATTCAAGTACCTACATTCCAGTTTATGTAGAACAGTAATTTTGACTTCCAAGGGGCCAATCACATCTCAATCTACTGAAAAGATCTTGAGGACCCAGGTTCTCACCTAAGAAGCAATCTAGTGTGAAAGAAAATTGCTGTTACTTACTGTAATTATGTTGTAGCTTTTTTACACATGATTTCTACATTTTGTCTGAGAAGAACTTAAAATTTTTGTCCCCATTCAAAAGAGTGGAAAGATGGTAAATAATATTGCATCTTTCAGTGCAATGTGTTAGTAACACCCTTCTAGTGAAAGCATGAGAAAATTGAGTTTATATATACTCAAATACATATAAATATATTTCTGCAGTGATCTGGTGCAATGAAAATCTGAATGGGCTGTTTACAATCTGCACAAGATAAAGATGACTGAAGTCTAGCACGAGTCTACAAATGATAATATAAAATATTGAGCAGGTATCAAATGTAATGTTCAAAATTTAATTCACATTCTCCAAATAAATCAGGTTCCTCACTGTGACCATAGGCATAATTCGTCAACATCTAACAGTTATTTGATACCAACTTTGCAGTCACAGTCTCCTAAAAATTCATCCAAAACAGCACTGAATGTGTGCCATTTTTCAGTTATAGGTAATATAACTGATAAACAGTTTTACTGAATAACCCTTCCTGCGTTTGGTTAACAAGGAAAGCCTATTTGGGAGTTTTAGCTGTTACTCTAACTAATCGTGCTTTTAAATTTCCGAGACCAAATTAAAACCCTCTGTTCTTACATTGATGTAAAGCAGGTTCATTTACCAAACTGTGAGAATATACCATTCTTATCACTCAGGATATGTTATTTATGTAAGCTTAGCCCTGAGTGTATGGAGCAATTTATCTTCCTGCAGCCTGTGAAAGCAGCCAAAAACTGAACTTCAGTTTAATTTTTCTACATGTATCCTCTGCTAATTCATACACTGGGTGGCAGGTCTCACTGTCAGAGAAAGCTCTTTTGATAATCTTGCATGGCCTCCTGAGTAATTTTAAACAGCTGTTTAAAGTTTGCTAATTTCCAGTCCAGAATTACTTTTTTAAACTGGAACATATATCCATTTGGCTATAGTATGGCCTTTTATGCTAAGAAAAACCTGTTCAGCAGAAAACATGGTCTTATAAGATTGCAATTGCCTCCACCTCTTGGCAAAACTAATAATAAAAATCTTAATTGTTTAATTTTTGTTGCTCACAGATCTTTTTCCAATTTGTAAACTTCCCTTACAAGATAAGGACACTAGAACAAAGCCTAATATTTTAGCAAGAGACTTACTATGTCATACAGACAGTTAGCACTAGTATCTTATTTCTACTTAATATTTCTTGTTTATCTATCCAGGCATGCCATTCAAAGTGGAAATAAATATAACTATACCTTAAAAAATTTTGTGTTGCCATATAATATTATCTAGTCTGTTGACAAAGGAACTGGTTCATATTAACTTAAAAATGTTGTAAGTTTTGTGATGCACTGAGTTTATTTTTGTTGCTGATTTTTGTTATACATGATCTCTAGTACTGATTTGCCTTTGGGTGTGACTGGGTGGTTATTTTATGCATTAGATAGCTTTTGTTATGTTAGATACTTTAATTCACTCCAAGTACTTGAAGCATATGACCAATGTGCAAATAAGGATATTGGGTTAGAAATTGTAAAGCCGCATCAAACTTCAGGCTTCAGCATTTGAAGCTGCAAATCTAAAAATAACTTTACTCTTCCAGTCTCTCAGAAAAACAAACTTTGTTTTTAAATTGCAGGAATTTGCATTGCACACTAAATTCTGGAGTTTTCCTGACTTTCTATAACTCCCAGATTTCATTCCACTTAAAAACTTTGTGAAAAACAAATACAGTTAGAAAGTAAGTATATAACAAGAATGAATATTTTTGTAGCTGACATCATATGATTTTAATAAGACGATTCTACGGTAACAAGCTGGGGATTTACTCTTGGTAGTTTTTACTTATGGATAAGTTGAGATCAATGAATATGATGTAAATCTCTGTGGCTAAAAAACGTATTTTGAACTTGCTTTCATTACATTTTATTAGGGGACATGGACAGAACACTAATGCATTTCATTTAGTTACAATGCACAGTAAAAAATAACATTGTATCGCAGCAGAAGACCTGAAGTATATTACTCATTTATATTTCTAATTTCTCTGAGTATTTATTTGGATAATTTAAAATTAATCTTACTACAGTTTGCTGTCTTGATTTTTGGTCTGGCATCATTCTACCAGAGTTTAAATACCTAGGTATAAGTACCTCAGTTTTGCTCCAGGAACCTCTTAGCCAATCTTAGTCAACAGGTATCTGTTACTGTCAACATCAGTTTACACATGACACTGTGTTTGGTGCAGACAGGTAGTAGAGGAAGACCACTGCATGTTTTGGGTCATGAATTTAAACCCACTTGTTTCTGAATACAATTTACCAAGTTATATTTCATTATTAGATGAGAGAATTCTTCCACAAGATTTCACCATGGGGTCCATGATTCTAAGGTATGAATGCACCTAGTTAAATCTGAAGTGTTCTGCATTGGTGTTAAGAAAAAAACAATGGTTTATGTTTCGAATCATTAAGCAGAAGAGTACTATAAAACCCTGTCATGGTTTTGGAATGGTCTTCTTCAATTTAATACTCCCACTAAAACCACACACAGCTCCACCTCCAATTCAAAGTACAAAAGGCAAGATCATGAGTTGAGTTAAGAACAATTTACTGGAAACAGCAATGAGATAAAATGAATAGTAACAGTAAGAGTGCTAATGACAGAGGATATAAGTAAAGTGACAATTCACATACACACCCTCTCCCCCTGCCTCCGAATAACAGACAATACCTGAAGGCTTGCCTCCTTCACATTTTCTCAGTCAGAATGAATATCTGCTCACTGGAAGAGGGTCCCTTTCCCTTGTCCCTGGCAATTATGTGAGATGGTACAAAACAACCTCTGTTAGGGGATTTCCCCTCACAGACACTGCAAAAATTAAGCCTGCCCTGTCCAGAATTAAGACAACTCAAATCTGTTCTTGGGTCTACACATCTTGATCTTATTCAGTGTCAAATCTGTGTTTGATTCTCTCACTATTCTGCTTCTCTTCTTTTTTTTTTCATTAGCTTTCTCATCTTCATTTCCCAAATACACAGTAAAAACAGAACAAAACCTGTGAAATGTTCCTGTCCTATTTTGCTTTACAACTGCTTTTCTTGGCAGTGATACATATTTATATCTCACATGTTTATCTTGGACTGTTTCCAGTGATGCAGTACTTATGATGTAACTGGTCACTATTCTCTTCCACAGAATTCTGAGCACTCATTTGACTCTTTCTTAAATGTCTATACTTAAAAAACCTTGTTCAAGGATACACCAATAGCAAAACAATGCTGTTTAGAGAAGTGTGTGTTTGCCTGTAGGAACTCCACTTTACAAAGTCACTTTATAAGTAAATATGCCAGAAATTTGCATATATTTGGGAAAAATAAATCCCCAAGGATTTGCTTAATCACAATAAGAATTTTGAACAGCTTTTCTGAGTCACCAATTAAAAAGAGATTACTTGGGTTGGTTTTTTTTAATACTGTGAAGTGGATAACGTGCCCGGGCACTGAAAGAACCCAGGGCATTCCACTCAGTGTGTTAAAAGTCTTGGATGAGATTCCCAAGTTTTCTGGTAGAGATCTGACTAGAATCGTGCTTGTTTAAAATGAAATTATGGTCCTTTTTTACTGACTCTCACAGTGTTGCATTTTTGCATTTTTTAATTATCTTCTGTGTACCTGAGTGGATCTTCTATATTAAGACATGCTAAAGATGTGGCTATGTTGCCTACATAGCCATGCCTTTTAGGAAGCACCTTCAAAATTTTAAACTTTTCATTTGCTTCTGAAAATATCATATTTCATCGTGGTATTCTATATTATACCCTGTAGAACTCCTGCAATATCACTAAATTTTTAGTACTTTAGATCTGACCTAGTGAAAATATTTATTTGAGTGTATAGAGGTAAAAGCATAGTTATGTCTCTCTGAACACAGATGGCAAATCTCAAAATGCAATTGTTAAGTGGAGAAAACATCAATTACCTAAACAAAAAATCAAACGTTTTTAAAAGGAAAAGTACTCCAGGGAGAGCTCTCCTTTAGCAGAGTTAAATGTAATTGTAATAAAAATTATAACTGGTTGTAGAAAATATTTTCCTTTAAAGGTAAACTAGTGGGATAATAAACATCGAATAAAATACATTATCCTTACACGTATGCTTTGAATCATCTGGTAATTTGGTTACAATCTAAGATAATTATTTCAATACAACCTCATGCAAAACTCTGTATATAAGAATTTTTATGGGAATTCTGCCTTGAAAAGCACTAACTCAGAAGTTTAAAATTATTTGGAGATATCTTCCTCATACTGAGTGAACCACTGTGGTACCAAACACTAATTAAATATTTATAAAATAGAAAAAAAGTAGTAGACAGAGAAATCAGTCTTCCTTTTCCTTCTACAGCACTTGAATGGACAGCCCGTAGGAATCTGCCTCTGCTTCTGGGGCCAGCTCATTGAAATGAATGGAAAACTCCCGGAAAACCTCTAACTAGAAACACAGGTACAGTCCAGTATGCTGTATAGGGTCTGACCAAGATAGAGTTCACCTTTCCCTTAGCAGCCCTCACAGTGCTGTGCTTTGCACTGGTAGCTGGAAGGGTGCTGATAACACACCAGTGTTTTGGCTACTGCTGAGCAGCGCTGTCCCTCTGACATTCCTGCCCCCATCAAGGGCTGGGAGTGGGCAAGATCCTGGGAGGGGACACAACCAGGCCAGCGGACCCAAATCAACCAAAGGGATATTCCATATCATGTGACCTCAACTCAGATATAAAAGTCCGGGGGGGTGGGTGGGTNTCAGATATAAAAGTCCGGGGGGGTGGGTGGGTGGGTTGTATTTGTTGCTCTGAAATGTCTGCCTTCCAGAGGAACTATTATGCATGCTGAGGCCCTGCTTCCTGGGAAGTGTCTGAACATCGCTCGCTGATGGGAAGTAGAGATTAACTTCTCTTTCTGCTTGCGCGTGCAAACTCTTGCTTTATTCCCTTTTTTTTTTTGCCTATTAGTAAACTGCTTTTATCTCAACCTATGAGCTGTTTTCCATCTTATTCTCTCCCCTACCCCACTGGGAAGGGGAGTAATAGAGCGCCGTAGTGGGCACCTGGCACCCAGCCAAGGCCAAACCACTACATATGCACCGTGGGAAAAGCTGTACTATGTGAGACTTTGGGAGTGTGACCTATTTGCCCAACTACATAGGCCTAAGAAAACTCCTTGGGTCACTCTGCATCTGTGTATAAACCTCTGAAAAGATGTGAAAAGCTTGAGTTTGAAGCCAAAGAAATTATGCTTGAAATAGATTTCCTAAAAAGAAGGATCATTCATAATCAGATAAGGTTAAACACGAAGAGAATAAACTTATATCAGCTGCACTTTGAAATTCACAGACATGTGAGAGGTTTTGCATCAAGCCAAGTTAGTTTTGTTTGGATGGCCATGAGAGTTACTAACCTAAGACAAACATCAGTGTGTTGGATCGTGCAGCATTACTTGAGTGTTGTGGTTTGAGCCTGGCCGGAGGCCAGAAACTACTCAGGCTCACTCCCTCCTTGCAACTGGACAGAGGCGAGAAAAAAAAAAATTCAAAGTGTTCATGAGTAGAGAGATAAGGACCCAAGAAAAATCACAGGTTAAACAGGCAGACTACTTGAAGATATGAAAGTAAATTTATTACACTAAAACTAACAGAAACAGACCAGGATAATGAGAAGTAAAATGAGCTTTGGAGAACACCTTCTTTCCCAGCTCTACCTCCCACCCCAATGGCATGGGAAGACAGAGAATGAGGTTTTTTTTAGTCAGTTCATCATTCTGTGGCTTTTTCCTGCTGCAGAACTGGAGTCATTTTCCCCTGCTGTGTCTGTGGGGGTCCCCTCTGGAATGCAGTTCTTCAGGATTCGCTCCCTTTAGAAAGTCCGTCCCACGGGCAACAGCAGTCCTCAAACTGCTGCAGCATGGGTCACTTCTCCACAGGCTGCAGTCCTTTTCAAGCATCCACCTACTCCAGCATCTGCAGGTGGGTCTCTTCACTCCATGGGCTGCAGTGGGGGACAGCCTGCCTTAACATGGTCTCACCACCAGCTGCAGAGGAATCTCAGCTCCAGCTCCTGCAGTACCTCCTCCCACTCCTTCCAAACTGACCTTGGTGCCTTCATGTTGTTTTTCTGCTCACATCTTCTCACTCACTCCCCTCTTTCCTGGCTGGATTTAAAACTGCGCCTCCAGGATTGTTTTGAATTCCTTCTTAAGTATGTTATCACAGAGGCGTTATCCACTTTTTAATTGGCCTGCGGGATGTCCATCTTTGCTGCCAGCCAGACATTGACCCTGCAGGACACGATGGCGGGAGTTTCTAGCAGCGTCTCACAGGAGCCACTCTGTATGACCCGCCTGCTACCAAAAACCAGGTCTTGCAAAACCACAACATTGAGTAATATAAAATAATTAATCTAGTAATTGTATAAGCTCCATCACAGTAGTCCTAGTCCTCTGCAGTCCATGGAGGATGATGGTGGAGAGATATACACAGTGTAGCTTCTGTGGGACTCCACACCAGAGCAAATGGTTATGTCTCATATTGCAACAGGTCTTAATAGTTTGTCCCATCTTTCTTATGTGTCCCCTTGAAGTACAGAAATGCTGCAATGAGATCTCTCCAGAGTCTTCTCTTCACCAGTCTGAACAACTGTCTCAGACTTTCCTCGTAGCAGAGGTGCTCCAGACCTCTGATCATTTTTGTGGCTCTCCTCTAGACACACTCCAAAAGGTCCATGTCTTTTTTGTACTGAGGGCTTCAGAGCTGGACACAGTAGTCCAAGTGGGGTCTCACCAGAGCAGAGTGGAGTGGCAGAAGCACCCTCCACGACCTGCTGGCCACACTTCCTTTGATGAAGCCCAGGTTGTGGTTGGCTCTCTGGGTTGCAAACTGACATTGCCAAGTCATGTTTTTCTTCTTGTCAACTGATATGTCAAGTTCTTCTCAGGGCTGGTCTCAATCCATCCTCTGCCCAGCCTGTATTTGTCCTTGGGATTGCACAAACTCACATGCAGGACCTTGCACTTGGCCTTGTTGAACTTCATGAGGTTTGCATGGACTCTCCAGGTCCCTCTGGATGGTGTCCGTTCCCTCCAACATGTCAGCCACACCATTCAGCTTGGTGCCTTCTGCAAACTTGCTGAGAATGCACTCAATCCCACCATCAATGTCATTGATGAAAACAGTAACATTACATAGGACCTAAAAGCAACCCATTCCTTTCTGGAGTAGCAGTAAGTGTATTCTAACAGCAATATTATACTTCTTCTGGAGGGATATGAAGCTCCAACCACTGTGATTCTAGCTTAAGTTTTGGAGTTTTGCCCATTACTGGATTAATTTTTACAGATTAAAAGCACCACTAAATTTACATGATCAAGTTTTGTGGGTAGAAAGGATAAAGTAAAATATTACTTAAAATATTAGTAAAATATTAGCATGTGTATATAGGTTGTGTATGTCTACACAGACAGGAGATGTCTAAACCTGAGGTGAGAATAATTCTTATACTATTGTAGGCATCTCTGAACAACTGGACATATATTTGATCTTCCTAGGTAAGATTTGTAGAGTAAGACTATAGGACATAATTAATTCCCTCCATTATTAACAGCAATATGGGAATAACTGACTGATCTCTACTGTCAAAATGTAGGTGCTATTAATTAAAAGATCTCCTCCATGTCAAGAATACCATTAGCATTCTAGTGTAACTGTCTTCCATTCCTGGAACCCATGTGCAGCCAGGAGAAATTGATACGAAAATATTATCATCTCTATATACCAAATGATTTTTTAAGTGCAACTGTAAAGATGAGCCTATCAATGCCATTTAAAAAATGTTTTCTTATTTACAGCATGCAAACTAAACTCATGACTTATCTAACACACTGAAAACACATTTGAACAGCTTTTTTAAGTTGCAAGTCATCAAAGCTGTGTCTGTGTGGCATGTGGATCTAGTTCTAGTAGAGCTTATGCAAAGATAGAAAAGGAATGAGTACATTTTAATTAGAATGAATGTAAGAATAACAGATCAAATATATTGTGTCATATCTGTTATATAGACACTATTGAGGCCTTGAAAAAGTTTCATTTAATTAAGTTAATCAAGTAATTGCTTGAAAAGATGTAGAAGGTATTAGCACGGACAGAAAAGAAAAATGAGAGAATGACCTGCTATATCTGTCGGTACGAGGAGGTTTCAGATAAACGTGTACAATTCACCAATGCTTTAATTGTTCCAATGGTACAGCACTCAATTCCCTGGTTAAAAAAAAGGAAAAAAAGGAAAAAAACCCCAAAGTTTAATGAGCTGTTCTAGCAGTACAAGTAATTGCTTTCATTCTCATTAAAACTAATACAAGTTAAGTTCTACTGGATACAGAAGATTCAGGACTGTATTATATCAACTAAAAATGCATAGTTACAGAGAAAGCTTTAGCTATAGAATAAGAAAAAATATATAATATTTTATATTTTATATATATTTATATTTCTCTATATAATATTTTATATTTATATCTATATTTGTATATAAGATATATATTTTTATATATTTATATATATTT
>WBMZ01014310.1:0-76371 GCA_013400975.1 Atrichornis clamosus | reverse complement strand
TAGAGAGTTTTTTAATTTTTTTTTTCTGGGGAAAATCATTTGCTACACTCTTCTTCCTTTGGTTCTTTTTCTAAGTAAAAATACACTAAAATAATGTTATTGGTAAAAAGAAATGTATAGTCAGTGGTTTTTATTTTGGTATTAAATTTATATAATTTTCAAGGACTTTGTATTCCTGTTCAATACTGTAACTACTTTCTCAGCTCTTTAACTCGTGATTTGGAATTAATAGAGTAGTAAAATTAAAATCTTTGTCTTATGTGACAGTAAGTGGATGATTTTGCCAAGTTAATACTTTCTGACACATATTCTGAAATGCAATTCCAAAACAATTTGTTTTCCTTCCTTTCTTGAAAGATGAAAACATCATACATGGACATTTAGTCTTAGCATGTAGAATCAGTCTCTGATCTGCCATTATTGGGGTGGCTGACACCATATAGGAGCACATCCCTTTAAATCAACACAATTTTAAAAACTGCAGGAATGTTTGTAAAGATAGGTTGAATTTAATTTAAATAGTGTAGTACACTTTGGAATAATTGCTTCCATAAAGACAAGGACAGGGAAGTTTGGCTTAGTAGCTTTATAAAATGACTGGGAGTTATCCTAAGCATCTGTGGGCTTGCATCACCAAAGTGGTCCTGTTGTGAACCAGTGAAATGGTTAGCATACATGTCCGTGACTGAAATGACTGTAGGATTTTAGTCTAAAGACCTTCACAGGGAGAGTGGTAGTATTGATGAGATAAAGGACTACAGTGCAAAGAGGAGGACAACTGTTTACCATATCTCCAGCAGAGTCCTGTGTTCAGCTCTGCAGACCCCAACATACCAAGGACATGAACCTGTTGGAGCAAGTGCAGAGGAGGGCCAATAAGATTATCATAGGGATGGAACACCTCTCCAATGGGGAAAGGTTTAAAGAGTTGGGATTGTTGAGCCTGGAGAAGACAAGGCTCCAAAGTGACCTAATTGCAGCCTTTCAGTGCCTGAAGGGAGTGTACAAAAAAAGATGGAGAGAGACTTCTTACAAGAGCATGTAGCAACAGGACGACGAAGAATGTCTTCAAATTAAAAGAAGGTAGGTTTAGATTATATATTAGGAAGAAATTTGTTACTGTAAAAGTGGTGAGGCAATGGAACAGGTTGCCAAGAAAAGCTGCGGATGGCCCATCCCAGAAAATGTTCAAGGCCAGTTTGGATGTGGCTTTGGGCAACCTGGTCTAGTAGGTGGTATCCCTTCCCATAGTGGGGGGGTTAGAACTAAATGATCTTTAAGGTCTTTTTCAATCCAAACCATTCTATGATTCTGTAGAGAAGTGCTGAAAATTAAATTCAGCAAGAAAGTTTCCAGTTACATGTAGAGAAAAAAATTGCGACAGTAATGATAATGAAACACTGGCATAGACTGCTTGGAGAAAGATTGTAGAATCCATCAGTGGATGGGTCTTTAAAAACATATTAAACAAGTATAAGGATTTATATCTCCTTGGGTGAGAGGAATGAAACACGAGTCTTCTCAAGGTCTTTCCCAGACCTATTTTTATAAGAAGTCAGTATGAATACTTGATTAAAAGTCAGTGGTTGTTCTTAAGAGGAGAATTTGCAAAATTAAGGAAAATAAGTAAGCAGAAAGTAAGATGGGAAATATGATTCTGCCTAGAGATGGAATTAGAATTCCTTATTTTATAGGTTTAATTTGAAGAATAAACTTTTTCTGTGATTAAATGAGTTTTTAAGTTTGAATTTCTGTACTTTTTACTATTCTTGGTCTAATTCTATATGCTGGAGTGATATATTTTTAAATCACAGTACATTAAGTTTTTTTCATCTTGTGTCTGCTATGTATTCATTGCCATTTCTAACTGAAATGACCTGAATTTGAGTGTATTTACTCACAGATACTGGGGAAATATTAAAACGTGTTTTTAACTTGCAGTCTGTCCTTCCAGTGCAACAACAGGATATAGCTGATTATACACTCTCAGGAACACAACCCAATGAAATGATACAGGTTTAGTGATACCAAGTGGCCAAGCTTGAACCTTCATGCATTCTTTTCTTGATTTTTGTCCCTGATTTAATGTGAGAGTGTCTGCGTGGTCCACCCTTGAAAAACATCACGGATGACAACACTTGTTATGCTGTGGGTGTAAATAGAGTGTACACATGCAACATACTGTCTGGAGGGTGTTTGCCCAAAACCAGTTGTCTTAGAGTGAAAAAAGCACCCTGATGATACCAAATGATCATGTTTAACATGGAAGTGGCCACCAGCTTTTGTGTTTATTGTCTTTGTTTTCTGTGTCCAAACATTTAACAGCGCTTAAGAAAGCACAAGAAATACCAGAGACCAAAAAGGAGTGAGAAAAAAAAAACCAAAACAAAGCAAAACAAAAAATTACAGAACACAACTGTGAAGAGACAGCCCTGTGAACACCCAGAGAAAGAAGAGGGGGGGAAGGTGCTCCAGGCGCCTGAGCAGGTATCTACAGTGTAGCACGTTGAGAACCTGACACCTGAAAAGGAAACTGAAGCCCATGAAGAGCCCATGATTAAACAGGAAGAAAAAGTGAGGAGGAAGAGACAAATTTATGGACTAATTATAACTCCCTCATTTCCCCATCCCTCTGCACTGCTTGGGGAGTGGGGTAGAATGAGGAGTCAGGAATGGAGGAGTTAATTTGAGCCTGGAGAATGGGAGGATGGAGGAAGGTATCATTTTAATTTTGCCTTTGCTTCTCAACATCCAAGTCTATTTTAATTTTTCCCCAAACAGAGTCTGTTGTGTCCATGATAGTAATTTGATAAGTCATCTCCCTGTTTTATCTCAATCCAGGAGCTTTTGCACCTTATTTTATCCCCTCGTTCTGCTGATGAAGAAGAAAGAGAAAGGCTGGCTGGGAACTTGGCAGACAGTCGAGGTCAAACCAGGGAATTACAGGAAGACACTAAAAATGAGTGAACCTGAAAGCAAACCTGAACATTTTTAGATGTTGGGGAAGAAGCCTTGAAGTGGGATGAGCAGCAGTGATCCTGACTGGACACTGCCTCTGTCACCTGTGGCGTTTGCATTCCCGCCTGGGCCTGGGCCAGGACGAGCACCTCCTGGTTGGACTCAGGAGCAGCCTTCATCCAGCCAGTAACCCAGACTGCAGGAGCAGCATGGATGCACAGCTTCCCAGGATTCATGTGGGTCTGCACATTGCTTCTGCCCAAGGCTTTTCCTTTAGCTAGGCATGGGCAGTGGGAAGGATATATGCTCAGCTGAGGCACCCACATCTCCACAGGAAAGTCTGCATGTGGGAAATCTGCACCCACCTCGGGGGTGGGGTTATGTGTAAACCACACTGGCAGGGATTACATATAAATATGTGTGTGTGTGACTGTAATCTTCTGAGATTAGCTATATGAGTGTGTTTAGCAAAAAATAGGTCTTTATTAGCATTTTGTAACTGAAAGTACTGCAGATTATCTGCTATATTACCGATACGGATTCTTAATATATAGTTCATTGACCGCCAGTTAATTAAATGCCATTAATAAATGGGTGAATCAATCCTGATTGGATTTAAACTCCATGAAGTGAGTTTAAATTGAACTGCTCACCAGCTTTTCCTAGCAAAAACTTGCTACTGTTCTTTTGATAAAGCTAATGTATGGATTCCACAAGGTGTTACAGGTGCCAAACTCTATTCACATAAACTACACTTAATTGTTAAGTACTTTTTCCCAAAGATTTCCTTACACTCAGCTTTTTGGTGAATGTGTCCATTGAAGTGGAATTTTATTGCCTAAAAACAAATGTTTGCCAACAGGCTTTGATGTCATTCTAGGTGACTAAACTGTTACAGACTGTAAAATCTAATAAACATAGCCAATGGTGACAAAATTTCTAAAAAAAAAAAAAAAAAAATTAATCTGACTAACCACTTGATTATGTGGGCATAGTAATAGTATTTCTCTGGTCTCCCAATTGTTTTACAGCTGTCGCATAGGTGCTGTGTCACTCCTACTAGAACTGTGTTAGTGCCTTAACTGTCCTACTGAGTCCTATTTGGGAACACATGCATTTCAGGAGCTGAGTGAAGCTAATTTTTTATTTCCAGGGTGTTTCAAGCATGTATAGGTATTTATATGTAGAGTTCTTAAAGAAGGTATTTATCTTTGTAACTAAATCCCACCTTGTGTGTCAGGTACTGAACAACTAACTATCTAAGCCAAAGACAATTTTGAAATCTATAAATTAGACACATATAAGTGAAAGTTTTTTCTTCAGTCTGCTTGTAAGCATGAATTTTGTAATCAGAGCTCTTCAGGTAGGATCATTTCAAGTCCTGCAATTTCAAATTTGTAGATGCTAGTTAAGCTAATCTGACATCCAAGCAAAAAATTATCCTTGTGGGTGGTCTGCACTATCAGAATGTCTATTATTCTTCAATTTCAACTCCTATGAATTTGGCATTTCTGGTTGCAGAGTGTTGTGTATCAACTAAGAGGAAGGAACTTAATTTTATTCTTGTTTAGGCTTGCATCAGAGCACACTGCTGGCCATCAGTCCAAATCTCTTCAGACTAAGATTTACTCAGGTTTCCACTTCCCAGACAAATTCTGTAATCAAGAGCCTATTTTTAGAAATAAGGCAGCTGCTCCTTGAAGGAATAGGGTTCAGGCAGTCAATGTTAGACCTTCCCTTTTTCCTGACTGTTCCTATTTGCAATTTGCATGATCTCACTTTTCATTCTGAGTTTTGTGAATCTCATTCTAACTTTTACCTACAGGTTTCTAATTCTGTATTTTTAACTGCCCTTTCAGAACTAGATACTTATTTTTTTACATACTGTAGTCTTGTATGTCATAGTTCCTATAACCATTTGACAGTCTGGATCTTCATTTTTTCTGGCCAAATTAATCTTTTCTACAGTTTCAGTAAATTAAGATACTTGACTCCACATATTCTTTCTGTACAACTGGAATGGATAAATCAATTTCTAATTCCTAAGATTGCTTAGGAGATTAATTAGTTATTGTTGTCACAATCCTTTTAAGATTGAAATACTACATGAAGGAAACTATTATCATATAAATGTTCTTCCTGAAAACATAAGCTACGATTTGTTGGATGAATGTCAATGCTTGCCTTTTTTTTTTAACCTGCTTCAGTTTGTTCTTTGTGTTTTTTTTTTTCTTATTTTTCGTTTTCTGAGAGTAGAAAGTGTTTCACAGCATAATTGAATTTCCCATCATCTGGAACATACAGGCTTCTAGGTAAAGATAAACAAATGTCCTTTTTTGTTCTCTTCCTTTTTTTTTCTTAAGCTGTATTGAATTCATCATTGGAATTTGCCTTGTTACAATAGTTTTTATTGTAGTTAGAGGTAAAACACTGTCTCTTGTTCACTACAGGTCAAACTAGTTTGAGGCACCTTTCCTGAGAAATTCATTTGCATGCAGAAGCTACGTCCTTGTTGCTTTGTGAAATGAATTTTCAAACAAGTATGGTTCTCACTAGATAAGTGACATTTTATGAAATCAAAAAATGTGTCTTAAACAGCATAATGGCTTTAAAGCATTTTAATTAGCTTTTGGCAAATCAACAGATGTAGAGTATTATTGAGCATGCATAATTTATCTACTAACAGTAGTGCTTGTACTTTTTAGGAGCTCGTACCACTGCCTTTTATCTGTGCTTTAATACACCCTTCATTGTAATCCTAACACAGTTTGCGAGAACTTTAAAGACAAAACCCTCAAAACAGTGACATTTGAAATAAAATAATGTATTTATATTTACGTTAACCATATAATGTTTTTCATTATTACTAGCTACTTAAGAAGCTTCAAAGTAACTATATTATTAATATCAGATTTGTTTATTTTGTAATGTTTAGAAAATTATAGAAATATTATGATTGCAGCAGAACATCTCCTTTTATCTGAGAGCAAGAAATGTCAGGAACTTTGCAAATCCTAGTCCACTTCCTGAAACTACTAGGATGTCTAACATAGCATTACTCAAATCATTCTCATTTGACACTGTTTTATATTTTTAATTTATGTATTTGTTTACCAGTGGTTGCTCTAGAGTAACCTATAACTACTTGCCTTGTATTTTCTTTTTCTTCTTTCTTCACATAAGAGGTTAAAGATACAGAGGTATGCTGGCATCTGTTTCCTAAATATCTCGTATGCTTCAATACACTTAAAGGTATCAGAGGGCCATGAGACAATGAGAGATGTGACACAGATCCTACTCAGATAAATTTCTCTCTGAAGTGGCAACTGGAAGCTAGACAGGATACTAAAAAGGCTCTGTAAGTTTGTTTTTAGGCAGGTGAATCATATCCAGTTTGGATTCAGTTCAAGATTAAATTATCCACATTTATATTTCCAATGGTCTGAAACTTATATGTGATGTCTAAACCCCATTACAATCATGTACAGTCCATGTAACTTGAGATGCAACTCAGTTCATCCAAAAATACCCCTCTAATTCCTGATTCAATCCTTGAGACTCTGGCATTTGAAGTCACTTGAAACATGCTGGGGTGTCCCACCTGACCATCAGCTGCCATTCCAGCAGACCTATGACCCACACAGTGTCTGAGCTGGCACTTGGTCCCTGTGTTTGTGCAACCAGTCCTGATCTGGTGGGTGATTAAATAGTTCTGGCTGATTAGTGGAATATGCTGACTGTATTGATCAGACTCATCCATTTTCAAGTTGATACACATTTTCAGAGACACCACATTATGTGTACTACTCTGCAGTAGGGGCCATCCTGTAGAGGTTTGACTGTGTTGACAACCCTCTAGTTTGTAGCCCATAACTCAAAAGGGTATTATATCTACAGAGGAATAGTCATACAAGAAAAAAAAATCTAATTCCTGTTTAGAAAGACCTATTTGTATCACTCTTCATTAAATGGTCCTCACTGACTGACATGAACAACTGCTGCCTTTGTGACTTAAGCTAATTCTGCCTATTTAGGAACTAGTTACCCCATACTATGTGGATACAGGAAATCAATGAGATATTTCTGTAACTTATTAATTCATCATGTAAATAAGAGTTTTGAGATTTGAATTGCTGTCACCTCTGCTTAATTCCTTCCCATCATGACTCTGAAGCTCAGTTTACAAATAACTTTGCTGTCAGTGTTTTCAGTTTCTGATATGCAATGTTATATCCTCTGCAACCTCCATTTTGCCATAGGTTAAGGATTCACAATAGTTGCCTATCACATTCTAAGTTCTCGGAAGAACTCAGAATTTTTTATGTCTGATAACATACAGAGAAATGTTCTGCATGGGGCCTGCTATGTTCTTCAACTGGGAAGCTACTACTCATTTTACAAAGTAAGCTGCTTCTCATTGAAGTCTATAGTTTCTCTTGGTTAGTATCTGGAAGTTAAAATGAGGAGCTAAGCTCAGAGTTCGGTATTACGGTAAAGAACTCTGATTTTCTTTTAGCTGACTTTAAAAGCTTGAAATTAGTAGTAGCATTTCTCCTGCAGAAAGTCAGCAAGAGTAATAAAGGTCCTGTAGATATGAGTTTTGTTAGTAAAAATATTATGTGGTTGATAGGAGAATACAATGATGCAAAAGAAAAGATTGTAATAAAATGTTACGGGAAAATGTTTTACCCTAAGGGTAAATATTATAGATTGAAAATTATAGTACATTCCCTTAATATAATTCCCCCACTCTTCCAATTCTGGGGTTTTTTCAAGTAAAAGCTTTCAGAATCAGTGTACGAAAAGAGAAAAACAACTGTCAACACTAAGAAATTCTCTTCATCAGAACCCTGGGATCTGTAGCAGGATCTTCATTCATTCACATAGCTGACAGGATGAGGGTGAAGGTCTAAGATATCCTGCTTTTCTTCTGGAACTGAAAAGAAAACCACTTCACAAGGGAATGAGATGAATATAAGTTATAAAAATATACATATGCATGTATGTCAGAGCTAAGAGGGAAGAAATATGTTGAATACAGTCACAAACACATGTGCACAATAATCCCCAAATGCCATCCGCTGATATGTCATCAGGTTGCCTCTACATGAAACAATTACGAATCAGAACCAGAGGGTTTTTTTACAAAGTATAATACCAAAAATACTAGAAACTATAGGGAAAAAAAATGTTTTGTCTGTACATCTGCATTTAACAGCAAAATGGCTTTCCAGTTATTCACTTAATGTAAAATTAATACAAAGTGTATGTGAGTCCTCATGTAGGCATGCTAGGGCAAATAAACTTACATCTGTGATATGTATGTGTTTATGTATGTTATAGATAAGGCCTCTTACTTCAGTTCATTTAGCATTGTACTTGAGTCGTCACATGTACAAATGTGTGTGGGAGTTTGGGGAACTATACATCCTGTGGTGATTAGATAACAGTGACAAACATAAAGCGCTGATGCCAATATTAATTATGTTATATTTAGGAAAAATAATTTAATAACAACAATAATTTACTGAGTCAATTGCAGGTAAGTTTTTAATTTCCCAGGCTACTGAAAATAAATGGTTCAGCTGTCAATCGTCATATACACAATAAACAAGTCTTATCTTCCTCTCCAATTCTAATCCTGTGACACCAGAATCATGGTTTCTCTGTAATTGAATCACCTTGGGAACTCTCCCTTTCTTATTGTTGTTATTTACTTTATTTGTTTTCTTTTGACTTGTTTTTAACTTGTGGATATGGTTTTTTGTACATTATTGGCTTTGTGAAGATTTGTTTATCTCAAGCCTGGGACAGCTGCTACACTTAGTTTATATCTTAGCTTTTTTGAATTTTTTTTTTCATACAAAGAAGTATGATTAATTTGTGCTCTTTCATTAATATGGAAATTAATATGGAAATAACCTTCTTTTCATTTGTACTTTTAAACCAAAAAATGCTACATAATTTTTCAATTAAAAATGAATAGGAAAACAAAAAGGTTTTGATGATCATAATTATTTTGAATTCAATCTAGGCCATGATTCAAGAAAATCCTTTAAAATACTACTTGTTCCATAAAATAAAAGGTTTTCTCAAGGGTTTTGCAGCATCAAAATAACAAAAATGTTTCTATACGGGATATAGCAATTTCTCTAATATCTTTATTAAAGTGGAAATTTTTCTGTGCTTGTAGATTTACATTTTAATGAAAATTCATTCATAAGCACATATTTAATCTCATTTACCTGCTATTAAGGATATTCCACATAAATATGTTCATAAAACATCAAAACCCAGCGACTTTTATTCAGGTGAATTCATGTCCTTTAGTCAGAGAATTTGAAAGTGTTGACAAAAATGACAGTCTCATAAAGTAAAAAAGCTGTACAATTTAGCAGTTTTGTTTCATATTATGGCCTAATTCAGTTGTTGCTGATATAAATAGAAATCCTTTCATTGAATCAGAATTGGCTGCAATATTCAGGAAAACAAGCCTGAGGCACAGTTTTTATTTATTGTTCTTCCAATGTTGTCTATAGTCTAAAACATTCTCAAATCTAAAACAATAGGGAAAGGATTATATGTAGAAAAGGAGCATTAATACGTAATATAAATTGTTCATCTAAAAATGTTGTACATACGGTTTCACATGGCTTTCAGAAAGGCATACTTTATTGAAAAGGCATGTAGTTTAGGAATTTGTGCCCTTTATCAAAATAGTAAAAGGATTTTCAAAGATGTAAATCTTGGACTCCTTAGGCTTAGATTGATTTAATATCTTTATTAAATGCACCACATTTAACATCTCATTAAAGCATCTGAACTGGGGATACAGTAACTGTTTGTTGTAAGTACAGTTGTGGTGATGTGACTCTCAAAATTTTGTAGGGTGATCTATTTTTTAAATTTTTATGCATGGAATCTAGGCGATCTATGTTTCTGTATTGAGTTTGCATGGTCAAGCTTTGGTAGCAGATGGGGTTACAGGGATGGTTTCTCTGAGAAGCTGCCAGAAGGGAAAAAAAAAAAGTTGTTGTGCAGATGTAATTGCAGCCAGAGAAGAGCAAAGTGAGAATAGGTGAAAGGAACAACTCTGCAGACACCAAGGTCAGTGGAGAGGAGGTGCAGGAGGTGCTGCAAGTTCCAGAGCCGAGATTCCTCTGTGGCCCGTGGTGAAGGCCATGGTGAGGCAGCTGTGCCCCTGCAGCCCATGGAGGAGACCCATGCTGGAGCAGGTGGATATCTCAGAGAAGGCTGTGAACATGTGGAAGGCCTGTGGAAGAGAAACCCATGCTGGAGCAGACTGTCCTTGAAGGACTGCACCCCATGGGAAAGTGATATGTGCTGCAGCAGTTTGGAAAGGACTGTTGCTCGTGAGATGGACTCACGCTGGAGAAGTTAATGGAAAACTATCTCCAGTTGGAGGGACCCCGTTGTGGAGCAGGGTAAAGACTCCACTCCTTGAGCAGCAGGAGGAAAAAATGTGTGATGAACTGACCATAACACCCATTCCCTCTCTCTCTGCAGTGCTGGAGGAGGAGGTAGAGATGGAAAGGAGGGAGGGGTGGGGGGGAAGGTGTTTTGAAGGTTTGATTTTACCTCTCATTATCCTGCTCTGATTTTTATAGCAATAAATTCAGCTAGTTCTGGCCTGTTTTGCCTGTTACAGTATTTGGTGAGTGATCTCTCTCTGTCCTTATCTTAACTCATAAACTCTTTGTTATATTTTCCCTCTCCTGTCCAGCTGTGGAGGGCAGCAACAGAGAAGCTTTGGTAGGTGTTTGACCAGTGAGGGTCAACCCACTACAGCTTCTGACTTGGATGTCTCAAAAACTTAGCATACATAAATATTTTTAAGTGTTTCCGGTCTTCTTCCTGATGTGAATAATTACGATTCTTTGAAATAATTTAACACAAACAGTGCATGTGATAGGTCTTGTCTAAACCACCCTAAAAACCAAATAGTTTTGTCTGCTTGACTTGGATAATCACAGCTTCCTATTATCTAGAAGAGATCTTTGGGATGAATAACTCAGCAGAGAATACAGTTAACATTTATAAGTGCTGGAAAAACCCATTTCTTGAAATGAAGGTGTTTCAACTTTATAACTTCTATTGCTATACAATATTCAATGGGACAACCAGAGTGTGGAATGTGCTCATCAGAAACAGAGAACAGCCTCTCATATGAGTCCTTTAAAGGATTACTTATATTAGTTTACGAAAAGACAAGAAGTTTCTGCTTTTAATGTAAAAAAATTGTGACAATAAAATCCAATGCTTTCCCCCTCATTACAATTAACTTAAAAGATGGACCTAGTAGTTGAAGGCAGAAGGTAAGTTTTACACTGGGCATGCCTGACGTAACATACTTAACACAAGAGAGCCCATACACTCAAAATCACTGGTGATATATAGAGAATCTAACAGAATAGTACCTTCAGACTCTTCATTGATGTTCACCAGCCTTCTCATGGATGCGTAAACATCTTCTTTAACAGTTTCTGAAGAATACATATTAAATAACATACTTTGGTATTGTCTTATGTTTTACCTCTGAACTCCAACTAGAGACTGTCTTGCATTAAAAAAACCTAGCTTTTGAAAAAGCAACAGCTTTTTAGAATGGTATTGATATACCCCTTTTCAGATGTTTGCATGGTATCTAGTTGCTTGAATAATCAATGAGAGAAAAATTACCTCCTCTAAAGGATGATTCACCTGATCTATCATACACATATATTTTAGAAGGAGGTTTAGCATCTGATAAAAGTAGTTCTAGAAGTAGATATTTCTCTTGATTGGTACTGAGAAAACTTGTGATGAATGGCTTAGAATTAAATACCTGTTTTTTGGATGACCCAGTTAAGTATTTGGATTTATTCAATCAGCCTTAACTTTATTCACACTGAAGTGCTACAGCCAGATATCCTATGGTCTTGGATTCAAACAGGATATATCCTTTAGTGTTTTTAAAGGGATCCATTTTCTGTAAATTTCAATAGAGTTTATGAAACATTTAAGTATGTATTTTGCAAATTTCATTTCTCATCAAAAATCCCTATTAAAATCTAAAAGTACTCACTGAGGTTCTGAAAACTACACACACTAGCCTGGGAAGCATGCTAACATGAATAAACACATCATATATGATTCACAATCTTTATCTGTATTATCTCATATTTTATGTTAAAAACATTAGAATCATAGTTTTCCTTATAAACTTTGTTTCCTGAAAATGAAGGCATCTGTGATATATGCCATAGACTTTTCTAGCTGGTGAAATGCTAAAAACTGCAGTGTTTTGGCTGAGTTATGACAACCAATACCAGTTCTGCAGGCCATTTGTACCCCTCTTGGTGTCTAAATTTCTGACAAAAGAGGCAACACATCTGTGCTGGCTCGCAAAACTACTGGTTTGCTCAAGGATAGCAAGCACAGAAAATCATGAACAAGCGGCAGTCTTTCAAGACAAGGTATAGAAAACTTTCTCCACACTTAATCTATAAGAAGACCCATTTCCTTGACAAGAATACTAAAATAGTTCTAAGTGAATTCCTGAAGACAACAGGAGTATATCTATTTGTTAAAGAGATGTAAATTGGTAGGTATAAATTTTCCCATGCTGTTGACATATAAAGAGATGTTTCGAATCTAAACTTCAAGCTGTGAAGCAAGTACTCTGTAAGTGTAGACAGATGTTTCAGTTTACTGACTACTTTCTGAGTGTTGCTTCTAAAATCAAAGCGGAAAGAAAGAATAGGAAGAAAAAGTATTCTGAAGAAGTCTGTCAGTGCTCTTAGAAAATGTTGCTGAAAATAATCTTTTCTATAATGAACAGTTCATAGACTCACACTTTTTTTTTTTTTTAACAAAAAACCCCCTTAATTTTGGCCATTCCTATATGTATTTCTTGTCAATTAGTGAAGACACATGTGATAATATACCTCTAGGTGGTTTCCTTCGGGATCTTTTTTCTATCTTAATTTGCTCTCCTGCTCTAAACTCTGTAGTACCAAATCAGGTGCACTAAAAGTCTTTTCAAATAGTCAAAGACTGCTTATCTATGTATCCATGTCTACGTGTTTCTGTGAGTGGAAGAGTCTTACTACTGTGTTATAAGCATTTGGCACAACAGGAATGCATTGAAACTGATATTGGTTTAATATAACTAGGTTTTTTTAAATTAACTAGGTTTAAAATGGTCCTGGAATCAATTGTTTTCACTGTAACATGGATTTGATACCAAGCAAAAGACCAATCATTGTTTTGGACCCTGTCACAGATTATAGATCGTCTTGTTTACATCTGATATGGTACTCCTAAGGGTATCAGATTTGCCTGCACAGAACTGCAGACTGTGCAAATGTACTCTAAGTAGCAACCATTGAAGAATTCCTTAACAAATCACACTATTCTGGCTAAAACATTAATGTGAAGAAATTCTGTACATATTAATTTTGTCTCACTGAAAATCCATTTTTACAAAGCTTAAAAATGCTTATGAAGTGAAACAGGGAAGGATAAGAACTTTCCTTCAAGGGCAGTATCACTCAATCCATCCACATGATTGATAATTATTTCATATAGGTAAATTCATATATATTAGCAGAAAAGTACTTTCAAATAATGAGAAAATATGGACATAATTTTGCTTGGAAAGTGTGTCTGAGAAGTAAGTTTTATGGTTACACTTTTGAATTTCAGTTGTCCATACCATCTTTGGGCAGTTTTAAATACATCTAGCAAAAGTTTGACATTCTCCCATTGAATTTAACATTCTCCCATAGAACTGCAGATACTATCAATGATAGCAGGAGTGCTAATATTCATGTATTTAGAGAGTCAGACAGGGTTTTTTTAAATGCTGAAATGAAGACGATCACAAAGACTCACTATTTCACTACTTAAATACTTGATTGAACTGTTGTTCTTATTTGTTTAGGAATATTACAAATACATCTAAATGAAAATATAGCTTCTTAAAATGTATTTTTAAAGGTATTTTAGGATGTTTTTGAAAGCAGAAACTGCATTATTGCCTTTTCAATCAAAAGAATAATTTCTTACGGCAGAAAGTACGTCTCAGACTGCAAAGCTGGAAGCTTCTTAGTTGAATGTTAATTCATAGAATTCTTTTTTATTAATTGTAGACTATATTTATCAGTTTACTGCTCTTCATAATTAAATGTAAAGATTAGAATATTTCATATCACACTGCTGAGTTGTTTCAATATTCTCAAATTAGAAGTTAACCAAAAAGCACAAAGGACGACTGTACTCAATTTTTCCATGAGATTCTGAAACTTCACCTTAATTGAAACTAGAATTTTTATTTCAGTTCATTTGGGTCTGATGCTTTAAAATGGTTCCAGAAATAAAGACCTTGGATAAAGAGGTTCTCCAATTCAATGTGATAAAAAAAAAGACCTTAATGTAAGGTCACTGAGGTAATTTTTGTTCGTGTTTTTTGGTATTTGATAGCTTTGAGGACTTTGTTTCTTTTGGGAAACTTCCAAATCCATTTTTTCTTCTGCAGCTTCAGCTTTCTGCAGGCAGTTAAGCTACATTCTGCTACAACACTACCATAATATTTTGCTCTCTTGAAAACGGTTTTAAAGGAACACAGGAACTTCTCCCTACTTTGAGTCATCTGAGTAATAGTATTAATCTACTTGAAATGCATATGGAGTCTCTGAGACACCACTTGAACTCATCAAAAGACGTGTCATTGACTTTAACAAAGGTATGACTACAATGTATATACATAAAATTATGTACACAGCTAAGAGACTTGCTAGATTTAGGCCATTGATTATAGTATAACAGAGAGTGAGGACTTTAATGACATTTTTAATAACTTTGCATCACTGGGGACAGTAGTAATGTCAACATTGATTTATCGTCAATAAAGTAGATACACTTTCACAGAGAGATCATACATACATGTTGGATTTTCGATAATAAAATCACTAAATTCTAAATTGAAAAAATGGTATTTATAACTCTAAATATGACATGTATGACATGTTTATACAAGAAATATTGGAACTGGGAGATAATACAACTCTTCAATATCTTTATTTTATGTCACTGTTCTGTCTCAGGCTAGTCCAATGACCAATGTAAACTAAATAAAAAGCACATACAACATTTCATCTACTTTTTTTCTTTTTCTTCATCATTGCTATTTCAGTGTAAAATTTCATAGAAGTTAAAACCAAAAACCTATGAAGCTGAATGTGATAATTTTAGGGTTAAATTGGAAAGGAAATATAATTTACCCTAAAAAAATGAGACTGTGATTGAATATTTCTTACCATAAATATAGAGGTTATATACACAACAACAGCCAGACAACCAAGCTCCTACTTATAATAACAAAACTTCATTTGATGCCTTCCCCCTCAAAAAAAATTGCATGTGCTACTTAAACAGAGTTGTACTAAGCAGATAATAAATGGTTTGAAGATTTAAACCATTTGTGAGTAATTCACAGGATTCACTTCCACTTGCCAAATATTTGGATCATATGTTGTCTATGTACAGTCACAGAATATAACCAGAATAAATTCTGCTGCAAAACGCCTAATGCCTAACATTCCTTTATTGTAACACTCTGTAATGAATTAGTCTGAAAGGAACATACTGATGTGCTGATGTGCTAGTGTAATGGTTTTCAGATCAGACACCTTTTATCAACTACTTAGCTAATATCCACTCTTAAATTCAAAGAATGGATGGAAGTGAAGGGTAAACACCAAAGTCTGCCATGCTCATCACTTTTAATTGTATGGTTGGCCAGCCATCTGTATTTGATTTGGCTGGTTCAGTATGTATTTTTCTTTTTTTTTCTGCTAATGAATACAAATTCACTGTGCAATTCTGTATGCAGTAAATTACACTATGATGGCTGATGCTGTCAGTGAAATGCTGGGCATTGAGTCTGATAATTAAAGAATGACATTTAACAGGATAGCTTATCTGGAACTGAATGAGTTTTGCTGAAAAATGAACATGAACGCCAACCAAAGGTTCTTGTTATCTTTAAAAAGAAAGTTGGCAGAAAGAGTGGTCAGAGGAGATATGCTGATATCTCTGAATTAGTTGATGAGATAGTATTGCACGTCAGGTTTAATAAATAGTAATAATTTCTTACATAAAATTCACATTTGTCTTGAATACAGGTTCACTTTTGGCACTATAGCTTCAAGGAATGCAAACATCATTATACTTCCTTTGCATGTTTTAACATACAGTACATAATTTAGGAGCTCAGACTATGTAATTTTTTTAACTGACATTGTGATTGTTAGAAGACGAAACATGCTTGAGATGTGCATAAGGATCTGTTGATGGAAGCACAGAAGCAAACCTTCAATTCCAAACTTAAGTCCAATTATCTTTTTGCACCTGACTGGCATTTACAAGATCACATTTACTACTGTGTTCAAAACTGTAAGCTGCAGGCTGTTTAGAGCACTAAATAGCTACCGTGGAATAAAGTCATTTGAGTTTTGATATGTAGAGTAAAATAACTACTACTTTTATCATTTTTTCATAAAATCACAGAATTAACTAGGTTGGAAAAGACATTTGAGATCATTGAGCCCAACCTACGACCTGACATCACCTTGTCAACTAAACCATGCCACTGAGTGCCATAACCAATCTTTTCTTAAACACCTCCAGGGATGGTGACTCCACCACCTGTCTGGGCAGCCCATTCCAATGTCTAATCACTCCTTCTGTAAATAACCTCTTCCTTATGTGCTGCCTAAACTTCTCCTGGTGCAACTTGAGAATTTTTCCTCTTGTCCTGTCACTAGTTGCCTGGGAGAAGAGACCGACCCTCACCTGGCTACAACCACCTTTCAGGTACTTGCAGAGTTGTGATAAGGTCTCCTCCGAGCCTCCTTTTCTCCAGGCTAAACAGCCCCAGGTCTCTCTGCCGGTCCTCACAGGACTTGTGTTGCTCTTCTTTGGACATGCTCCAGCATCTCAGCATCCTTCCTAAATTGAGGGGCCCAGAACTGGACACAGTACTCAAGGTGTGGCCTCACCAGTGCCAAGTAAAGGGGAAGAATCAATTCCCTAGTCCTGCTGGCCAGACTATTCCTGATACAGGCCAGGATGCCACTGGCCTTCTTGGCCATGTGGTCACACTGGTGGCTCATGTTCAGCCTGCCATCAACTGGTAACCCCAGGTCCCTTTCTGCCTGGCCGCTGTCCAGCCACTCTGCCCCCAACCTGTAGTATTGCTAGGGTTGTTGTAGTCAAAGTGCAGAACACAGCACTAGGTCTCATTGAACCTCATATTGTTAGATCAGCCTGTCTATCCAGACTGTCCAGATCCCTCAGCAGAGCCCTCCTACCCTCCTGCAGATTGCCATCCCCCCAACTTGGTGTCATCTGCAAAGAGGTGGGAGGAGAGAAAGATAATGACAGATAATCTGTATTAAGTAGAAAATATCACTACTCTGTGGAGACCAATGATATCCCATTGTTCCTCTCCATCGAGTCTTTTTGGTGGTGAGAGTACCCTCAAAAAAACAGTGTCCAATGGATTCATATACATTTAAACCAGGTGGGAATGCCCAGGTACCTCCCCTAGAGGGGGGAAAGTTTGACACTCTCTCTTGCCGCAGACTCTGGATCGGTTTCATCACTTTGCATCACGTGCAGTCATCTGGTGCAAGGCCTCAGGAATCAGTCTGGGGAGCACTATCGGGGGTCTTTGATGGATTGTGACACCCCCTCAAGCTGCCCCTCATGTGTGTGTCAGGTGGATATAGCCTTCCCAATGTTGGGGGTTTTACAACTGAGCCAGTTTGTGTAATGGGTGTTCACTGCCTCTCACCAGAGGTTATGCCACACACCCAAACTTGTCCTCCTCCTGCCTTTGGGGGTGAATATGTGCAAGCCTGGCCTCAGCAGATGAGCTTGTGGGCTAATGCCTCCCCCAGCCCTGGATCCAGCCAGAAATGATTTTCAGGACAGCTGCTGGGTTTGGCTTCCATCAGACTTGTTTATTTCTCCCTAGATCTGAGATGATTGAACAATAGTGTCCCCTATATCTTATCTCAAGTTCCCTTAGGCAGTTTAACTGACAGTCCAAAGCTGCAGTCGGACATCTTCAGGCAGGGGTGAGCTTTAGTGAAAATCAGTTTCTTTACACAGTTTTGCCATAATACGCAAAAAGTATTTCATAACATGTTTAAGCCATTAACCATAACATTTCAGTCTCTGACACCTGGTGACATCCTTAAAGATTTCCTGAACTGCCTGCCTCGCTTTTCCTTCACAAACTCTCTGCCCATCCCGGATGGTCGTTTTTCACGTCTGCTCCTGCGTCTTCAAGATTTCTTTCTTGAAGTATGTGCATCCTTCCTGGACCACTTGATTTAAGGACTGTTTCCCAAGGTATTCTCCAAATAAGTCTCTTGAATAGGCTGAAGTGTGCTCTCCACAAGCCCAGTGTGGAGTTTTGTTAATGCCTCTCCTTGTTTCACTGAATACTGAAAACTCTATTATTTCATGGTCACTGTATCCCAGAGAGCCCCTGATCACCACGTCTCCCACCAGCCCTTCTGTTTGTGAACAGCAGGTCTAGAGGAGCCCCACCCCTGGTAGGCTAGCTCACCAGCTGTGACAAGAAGCCATCCCCACACACTCTAAGAACCTCCTAGACTGCCTCTTCTCCATTGAGTTGAGTTCCCAGCAGATATCTGGCAGGTTAAAGTCTCCCACAAGAACAAGGGCTGGTGATCATGAAACATCCATTCACTTCTTCATCCTTCCGTCTATAACAGACTCTCACCAGAACGTCGGCCTTGTTGACTTTCCTCTTGATTCTTATCCATAGGCACTCAACCTTTTATAATGAATCTCCAGTTCTATAGCATTGAGAGACTCCCTAAAATACAGAGCCATTCCTCCACCTCTCCTGCCTCTCCTGTCTCTTCCGAAGGGGATGTAGCCATCCATTGCAGTCTTCCTGCCATGTCAGCCATCCCACCACGTTTCTGTGATAACAACTACATCATAGCTTTCCTTCTGTACCATGGCTTCTAGCCCCTCTTGTTTGTTACCCATGCTACATGAATTAGTGTACGTGCACTTTTGTTTACTTTCTGGTTTAATTCAACTCAGCTACTTGATGGACAAAGACAATTCAGTGAATGCAAAAATAAAATATACTTTTGCTCAAAATATTTACTTTTTTTCATATGTAACAAATCTAATTTCCATGTCATTAAATATTAAAGGCTTTTAATCTTGCTCAGAAAATATACTAGCCAAAATCACTGAAATGGACTGTGCAAGGAAGCACTCTTGTGGAAGACTTTTTGTTTTCTCGGTACGAGAAAGTTCCATTAATTTGCATTTTCAGAACTATACCTGACTGATTAATGGAAGCAGAGGTTAAAAACCTGATGTTATTATGTGACACCTAAATCAGTTTATAAAGAATCATATTTCCCCAGTAATATTGAATCTGTCTTCATGTACTAAGGTAATTAAAACTACAGAGGCCAGTTCTGAAGATATTTAGCCTCTGGTTAAAACAATACAGATGTCAACATCTATTAAAAAGTATATTAAAAAACCTTTAAAATTTGTTTTATATATATATATATATAAAAATATCAAAAGAGAAAAAGAGAAGAATCATTTTATAAGCATAATTCTATGTTGCCTGAAAGTTTTTGGTAGCTATATCTTGGGAAATGAATCTTTTTACTCTACAATATTATATTTAAATAAAATATTGTTTCAATTTAATAATACATTAAAATACATTGATACAAATATTTTGGGGGTTTTTTTAGGCATTCACAAGGCAAAATCTAACAGACAGCTTGGACTTCACAGGTGATATATAATACAAATAACCCTTTATAGAGCATATTGCAAAAGCAGAGTGTCACTTTTTATTTTGGAAAATTAAATTCTTACGCATGACTTTACACAAAGGTCAATTTGTAAAATTTACTAGTTGCATTCAAATTTATTAATTTTTTTTATCATAGAATCATTAAGGTTGAAAAACCCCCTAATATCATCAAGTCGAACCATTAACCTAACACTGACAGGTCCACTAAACTATCTATGTGACACCATGTCAAGATCTATTTCATCATATTAAATGAGATAACTTCTTTGGCTACATGATTTACTTCTAGGAACTATTTTAAAGCATCAGATCCAAATTAATCCTACATGTGCTATACTTACATAAAGCTTAAATCTCTTAGGTTAAACTTGGTATCATGGTAGTAAAATATGTTAGGAATTGATGATTTCCATTTACCTGTCATAAAAAATAATATATCAGAATTTAACTGATGGGAAATAGTTCTCATTTATGTTCTGGCTCTACTGAAGGTTGCTATAAATGGGAGAAAATCTTTCATTATCAATTAAGGCTATAAGAACGTGTTGAAAGGCTCTTCACAAAAGTATTGCATGAAATTCACTGTGGTTTTATATGTTTACCCTGTCAATGAGAAATCTTCTGGAGTGGTAGAGATATGAGTCCTTGGGTATGACCTTGTATCATGCCCCTCGTCTAGGACAGCCATGCAGACTGGAGGCAGAATGGCATCACTGACACTGTGTCAGCAGATGATGCTCAAAACCACATGTTTTTCAAAGTAAAGCTGTGTATAAGACAGTGAGAAGTGAAGGAGTGAAGGAGATGTGTAAAGCTGTGTGGTGTCCAGGTATGATTTATTTCTGTGCATACCTTCTGAGGTGAATAGCCATGTGCAGAATATGTGAAACTGCTAAATTTTCTCTTACTCCAGCACAGAATCATAGAATCATAGAGTGGTTTGGATTGGTTGGGACCTTAAAGTTCACCTAAGTCTAACCCTCCTGCCATGGCAGGGAGACCTCTAGATGCAACTCTTTCTAGAAGTTTTCTTATTATCTGTACACTTTTCTTCATAAATTCTATAAGGAGGATCCCTTAGAATATAACTGGAGGAAAACAATAACAACAAAAAAAACCCCAAAAACCAAAAAAGAGGGTTCATAGTTTCATAACATGTTATAAAAGGTTTCATTTATTTTAGAACACAGATGAATAAAGAGATTATGTCATAACCATGCAATGCTTTCACATATGGGAAATGAAATTATAGTGCCTTACTGTATTATAGGAGTTTCAAATAGATTACCACACAAGAGACTGCCTGAATTGCAAAGTGGTGAAAAGTATACCAAATTTTCCCAGATGGATAAAGTGACAGTACTTTATGTAGAAAAAAAATTGTGATGGACAGAGAAAGAATAGGAAGAACCTGTCTCTCACAGTGATTGTATAGAGTGCTTGTCTGGGAAACAGGCTAACTGTCTGTATTTCAGATTGCTCTAGGAACAGTACACATTATTAAATGTTTTTTCTAAGCAAATCTATTTCAAGTTGGAGACAATTCTTATGATTACTTTTGAGTGTTGGGGGTTGTTTACAAATGTATTAAAAATAAAAAATAATTCATTTTCTGATGGAAATTGGTATTCTTCATTCCTCCTAGCTATAATTTCCCCTTTGATATGAAAATATATAAAACATAAGAATCAGTAAAATGGAGGGCTCAAGAAGATCTCATGTGTTCTTTTACTTCATCATCTGAACTACAAGGTTGGTTGGTAGATATAGATAAAAATCTCAATAACTTTTTGAACTGACATTTGGACACCTTTATATGTGTCACTCTGACTGAAGTGTTCTGAAAATGCAGCTTTTTCCTCTAGCATGTGGTAGTTAGGTAATGGATTAATTTGCATCCTTCTGGGCTTGTGGTCAGTAGCAATGTTTTTATGCTCAGAAGTCTATAAAATTTTCATAGCAAAATGATTATCTTATTATTTTTTAGATGTTTACTAACCCATTCATGGAAGGTATAAATTAAATTTGCTTATAAATGAAGGACATTATCAAGGCCTTATTTTTATTCTGTTTTTCAGACTTTCTTTTTGGCTGAAAACTTGGTTTAGAGAAGTGCAATACAGATGTTTGTCTACTGAACTAAAAAGCAGGAGATTCACATACAGGTAGGGAAAAGGATATAATAATAATATAATGAGAAAAAAAATCTCCTATATCAATAAATACATATTCAGAGAATTTAAAGGCAATAATCCTGTATCATGTAAGTTCTATGTGTTTCATATTCTGATGACAGGTAGCATTTTCTACTCATAAATAACCTTTTAGTGGAAAGAATTTTGAACATGAACTAGGTATCATCATCTCAACTGGAATTATCATTAATAAAAGAACACCTGTCTGAACTCTTTATAAGGACTAGAGGTGCTTTGACAGTGTGAAACCCTATGAAAAGAGCTACCAAATACTTGAGATTGGTTTGTCAACCAAGAAAGACCTTGCTGAGATTGAATTGCTGTGTTTGAGGCCTGTAAGAAAACCGTTACTGCAAGATGATTATCTAGCCTGTGTAAATGGAAATACAGGATGTCAGCTCAGATAGACATGCCTCCTCCCTGATAAGGGATAATGCTTAAAGAAGAAAGAGTGTTACTAAAGGATGCATCTTGTGAGTAATTGCGACCAATAAAAACCTGATCCCTCAAGTACCTTTATATCAGAATAAAGAGTTCACTGTGCACCTATCTTTGTAATCCTGTTTCACCCTAAAAAATCAGTTTGTTCCTGAAGTTGAGTTTAAAGGTTTATGGAGTGGAAAAAAAAGAAAAAAGAACACTCATTTACTTGTGACATGGAAAAGAAAAGAATGTCTTTGTGTTATTCTATTTTAGATTCAAGAGAATCTATTCTGAGACATAGGTTGAAAGAATCATGCTGCGGTGGAAGAGTGTAGGATCTAGTCATAAGAGGATGAGGAGGAAGTTGAAGTATCATGGGAACATGAGTGAACAAGAACGCATAAAAGAAATGTTTTCACACTGAAATGGAATAACAATTTTAAAAAATTCCATTAATAACATTAAAGTTATTAGAAAACTGGTTGGCATATATTTTGGAACATCATATGGGCATCAAAAGAAAATGCCTTTTCAGTTATATCAAGATAAAATGTTAGACATTCTTTGACATTAACTTTCCATTGTATTCTACTTTTGAGCAGCAAACCAAATTTGAGGGAAACAAGAGTTTCAGGATCTGGTGAACTTTAATTCATATTTTTAAATAAAAATTATAGTTGGTGAAATTTATTTATTATTCAGTGCTAATTCATAAATATTGACCAATCTATTTTGTATGAGAGCTGTACATTAATGTACATGGACATTTTAATCCAACATATCTATTTGTCTGTCTATCTATCTGTCTATCCTTCTCTGTCTCTCTCTCTCTCCATCCACACACTCACTACTATGTCCAATCTAGTCAAGCATTTCACTGGAATAATATTTTGCACTTTAAACTTCTAATTCCACCTAAATTCTGAGTGCAAGGTAACAATTAGTTTAGTGCACACTTTATATCCTCTCCTTCCATTCATATGTCATTCAGTTGCACCTATTACATTTATCAGAAATAGTATTACTACAAAAAATCATTACCCTCTGGGTTTAAATTGTGCAGGCATGCTTCAGAAGCCTTATAGAGACATATTTTTTAAATGTTTATTTTTAAATTTAGGTTTATCTACAAGTTAAGTGCACATATATTATTAAAAGAAATAGGGAGATGATGAAAAAATATTGGGTTAAACTGTACAAAATACATGTAACTTCAAACATTCCTAATGCTTCATATAGCAGCTATATTTTGTAGTTAATAAATGCAGCTGGTTTTCTCATACAGGTGTAAATTTCAGTGTAGCTTGATCCATGCAGAGAAATCTCCCATTGAACTACTGATACTTCAAGAATCACATACAGGTACTACAAGAGTCACATACTTCGTATATAGGCTTACAGAGAAGTCTTACCCATAGGTTGAATCCTTCACTGCAAAATTCCCAGATGAAGTCTCCAAAATATTTCACAATGCTAGGAGAATTCTAATGAAGTATGAAGGTGTTTAACTTATCACAAATCATAGTTCAGTTGTCATATAGCTTTCCCTAAAGCTCTGAATGCAGTATTGCGTGTTGTACGAACAGATTAAACCAGCATTATCTTCCTACGGGCAAAATTAAAGCAGTTCTTCTAACTGTGGCATATAAATCCATTCAGTATTTCTGACAGTTGTAACAGAAATAAAGGTCAAGCCATACCCTCTGGTACCTGTATTCATTCAATTTTGGCACTTGAAAAATACATGTAATCAAACTTTTCAGAGTTATGGCTTTATAAATGGCTATTTATTTCTGGCCTTTGATTTGCAATTTGCATTACTTTTTTTATCCACTTCATCATGTTCATAATTATATATCCAATTTAAAGATTATGAACAGTTTTTGAAGAAGTTCATGTCTTTCTTATATACAGTTGAGGTCTTATTGGTTTTTCTTTTATGCTGTTTCTAATACTTGACTAAAACATCAAGTTTTATCTCCAAATTTCCTTGAAATTCTTCCTGGAGAATTATTTACCATGCAACAAACACATGCACACAAGAAAAGATCTCCATATTGTCTTGTGACCTCAAAGTTTTCAGCTATCTGAGAAAAACATGCATGGGTAGTGAATTTAAAGTTGACCTCTGAACACTGAAGCCACATTTAAGTTGAGATTTTTATCTGCTAATTATAGCTGATACACCTCAGTAAAAAACAGATGGTAGACAGAGAAATATAGCAACCAACAGAAGCAAAGAGGGTTTACTTGAAATATAATGACTGTTAAGAACAATTAAAGAGTGTTGTTGCTCACAGACCTAATTAGACTGCAGAATATTATTTAGAAACGAAAAAATTATGAAAGGATGTAGGAAATACAAGTTAAAATTTAGATGAATCCTCATAACCAGCTACTCTTATCTTAAACTATCAAACACTTCCAGAATGGTTTAGAAAGTTCTGAAGTTTGATAAAATAGAATGAAAATAAGTATATTTTTTTAAGTATTATAGTAAAAGATATTGTCAAATTGTGCCTTTTTGTTTTGTTTTTCAGAAAAAAGATGCTCCTTGGATGGAGGATAAAAACAGATAAGTAAAACAGGATGTGGGAATTATAGACTACATATTGCAGACTACATGTGAATCTTGAAGTAAGACTGAGAATTTTAGAACTGTTTAGTTCTTTTCCAATTAGACAAAAAATAATGAAATATTTTGGCCCTATGCAGAATATGCTTTGTAAACATTTTCCTTTACTTATATTGTTACATTGGGGATACTTCTATCTTATTTGTAATTTATCCAGATTATGATCCACGTAACCATTTTTTTTTCTGGTAGACTCTGTTAGTGATATTTCCTACGTATTTTACAGATCTTTTTAAGCTCTACATGGCATTAAGATGATCATCCTGAGATAATTTCTCTTCATCCAAGGAACAAGAAATCAGTGCCCTAATAACTGCACAAAACCTTCTGCCTTCCAAGCTGTAGACTTGGAAACTCTATGTGAACAGTAACAAGGATGTTCTCTTGGACAAGTTTTTGTTGAGACTTTAACCTTATGATAATGTGGATGAGTAAGTGAACTTAGCACACATAACCATGGGTGAGCAACTCTTCAAGTCCTACTGGTAAAATTTGTCAAAAATTCTGAATCTGCCAGTATCTTAGAAGGCTGCTGTTTCTGACTGCCCGCCATCTGCATGGAGAAATGATGTTGGTTCCAGCACCATGAACAAGCAATTGTAGCTACTGCTGCAACAAGCCTTTACTCATCACATTCATCACAGCAAAAAAGTATTGAGTGGAGAACCCCATCCTAACAGTATAACATGATGGCATAAAGCCATTACACAGTTACCCAGACCAGTGCCAAATGAACCTCAACTCTGCTTACACTACCTGGACAGCCATGCTTGGTGTCAGGAAAAAAAAAGAAAAAAAAAAAAAAGCTATAATGAAGAAATCCCAACAGTACCCCAAAAACTAGTGAAGAAAGAGTAGGTACAGGGCTCTACAGAGACCTAGCCAGTGATTCAGTAGGTAGAATTGCAGCACTGAAATCAATGGTCTTGCTGCACTTAGAAATGATAGAGCATTCAGACTGTATTTTGGAAATGTTGCTAACACAAAGAGCCCAAAAACTTTATCAGAAGAGATGGCACCTCCTGCTATCATTTGTTATATTTCCAGGATGAAGAAAAAGTTAAAGGAAGACAAGAAAATGGCCATGAGATACTGTGTATATGACTACAAGGATCATGATTTGTTTGTTCTTTATTGTTTAACTTTAGTACATAGTCAAGGTTATATTTATCATTGAAAACTGTTTGAAAGCAGTACTTGCAATTGGAAGAGTTTGGTTCAGCCATAATTTTCTAGTCAGTCCTCTGAATACTTTTATATATATATATATATACATACATACACACAAGGTGAAGTCTTTGCTGTTTAGAAAATGTGTATGTTAGTAAGGAGACTGTAGGCTTTAAACCTTGCTGTGAATTTTATGACTGCTTTCTGCCTATACTTATATATGTACCTCTGGTGATGGAGTATAATTTTAAGTTGTGAAATTCAGGTTCTTACCTTCAGAAGACATCACTGCAAAACTGTTTCTTCCATCTCCAAAAACTTGTTCTATTTGCACTTTGTTTTCAAGCATAAAGAAAGACTTGATAAAGAACTGAATATTCTGATTTTATTATGAATAATTTTATTAATGAATTTAATTTTATTTTTAGTGTTTATTGGTTAGCTTTGATTGCAGCAAAATATAGTCAGGTCTTCTCATGCAGGTAGTGTCATGTCCTGTCCCTCCCTGGTCCTGCCCCACATTGTCATCATCCCCACCCCATTCCCTTGCATGCCCTTCCACCCTCTCTGATGAGGGATTTGAAGAGGTTTGTACTGTATTCTATAGATAGTACCATCTACTGTCACAAAACACACTGATGTGACCATTCGCATTCTGAGAAAGGGACAATCTCTTCTTATTGCTGCACACCTCATCAATATTTGTGAAGTAGGTGATGAAGTAGGGGCACAGAATAGGGATAGGCTTATGATTAATTCATGTTGGGAGGGATTTCAGAAGATCTCTAGTCCACTTTCCTGCTCAAATCAGAGTCAGCTAAGAGGGCAATTATGTTCAGGGCTTTATCCAGAAGGGTGTTGAAAACCTCCAAAGACAGTCTGCATGACCTCTGCGGACAATCCCTTTCCACTTTTTGTTTGTCCTTTTTAGGAAAAGCTTCCTACATATATCCAATTTTAACCTCTCCTGTTTCATTTTATACCCTTTGTCTCTCATCTTCTCATGATACCTTATTAAAGAGACAAGTTTCATCTGCTCATGAACACCCTTGCAGGCACTGCAGCCCTGCTATTGAGACTAAATAAGCCCCATTTCCTGTTCGAGATGTACTCCAGAGACTCAACCATTTTAGTAGCCCTCTGCTGAACTTGTTCCAGCAACACCTTTCATGCACCGGGAGACCGGAAACTGGGCAAAATGTTTTAGAAAATGGTGGTATATGGGGTTCATCACTTCCCTTCTTCTACTTGCAGGGCTCGTGAGATCAATAACTTGGTTATGTTCCCAGAGTACTGGAGAATACTCTGTCCATGACTGTTTCCTGATATTAGCCATATTCCTGGTAATGCAAAATTATGTTTTGTTGGATTTTGCCCAGCCCTTTGCCAGTAACCATTCCATTTCCATAGTCTTTCTGTTGACATCTTATAGTCTTGTTGCTGAACCATAATCAGGGTGAATATTAGTATTTACAAGTCCATTGGGGAACTCTACAAGTTCACTGAATTGAAATCATTTGAGGGCTACAGAATACACAAAAAAGTTGTTGAACTTGGTAAATCCTTGAGCCAGAAAGCGCTAGAATCTGGACAAGCAATTGGGAGATTCATTGTATGTACTTCCCTGTTCTTGCCTTATTTCCTGAGCTTTACTTTTCAATTACTTAATTCACAGAATCATAGAAACATTCAATATTTCTCACAGAACACAACCTCAAGTGGTCATCTAGTCAAGCCTCCTGCCCAACTGGGTTCATCACTGATGTTAGACCAAGTTACTCAGGCTTTGTCCACCCAGCTCTCAGAAACTTTTAATGACAGTTTACACAAATGTCCTGAAAATTTGTTCCAATGCTTACTGATTTTCATAGCGACTTTTTGCCCCTGTGTTGAGTCTGAACTTACCCTGTTACCCTGTTATGATTCTGGACACTGATCCATCTATAATGTATATGGGTAAATGGCCTGGCTCTGGCATCTTCATGATCTCCTTGTAAGTATTGAAAGGCTGCAATTAGCTCCCAACCATCTCAGGGGGCTGCACTAATTCCAGTTTATGAATACTTTTCTTTTATTTCGGTTGCAAAACTGGAAATAGCATTCCAGACACTGTCAAGCATGGTCAAGTGTGATTTACCCTAAATGAATCTTCTGATGGCTGTTCCCAATACCTTTCAGCTGTCAGGAAAGGAGAGAAGTGAAGAAGAAGAGATAAGCACAAAATAACTTTTTTTAAAAATAGAAAGAAACATAAAAAGAACCATTTTCAAGCTCAGTTTCCATATCCAGTGGAAACAGGACCAGTTTTAAGAAATCAAATTTGACAATTTCTCTTTACCATAAAGAATAAAAGAAACTTCAGGAGGCAGATATTGAGAAGTATTTGCACACCAATAAAGTCAGGAAATAAATATTCACACTCCCTGGGTGTTCAAATAGTTGTTCTTTTTACAACTAGAAGGTGAATCTGACTCACGGACAGAGCAGCAACATCCCAAATTCCTCTATTCATCTGAAAAAGAAGTCTGGCTCACAGACACTAAAATTTTTCTGTCATATCTAGGTTGTCCTAGGCTCTAATTTCATATCTATATATACTTTGAGGGATGTTGTTATAATGTGTACAGGTAGATGCAGGCATTTTATTCTACAAAGTTTCTTCACTTCACAACATATTCTAAAAAGTACTCACCTTTTCTTTTTCAGAAACTTTTGCACAAGAATTATCTTACAGAAAAATTGATTCTTTTCTTACAGAGGAATTTAATGTGTCAGAAATTATAATAATAATTATTTACTTAAATCTTTATCCAATCTCATAGTTCAGTCACACAGCAAGTAGATATCATTACAGACCTATCTTTTTTGCATGCTTGATTTAGTAACTCTTTTTACCTGAAATTAGAATGAAATACTGAGATGAAAAGGACATGTTTTGTCAAAGTGTGAAGAAAACTGATCAAAGTACTTCTAACGATAGACAACTCTTTTACGGTATTGTTTGTAATCATGTTTTATCTCTGATATAGTCTTCAAAATATTTTGCTTATACTTTGCTTATAATTGAAACAGCAGATAAAATTCTTAGCTAGTAACCTGTAGATCCCGTACAAATTTTCACAGATAATTCTTATCATTTTTAAAGTTTTTAACATAGGTCACCAGAGTATTGTTATGCATTTTGGTGTATTTAATCCATCATTTGGTTATCTTAAAACCATAGGCATATAATGAAGTAAGAATCTTCAGATCACACTGTGTATATCCTGCTAATTTGGACCTCTTCCTGCTTCATTTCAGAATGAACTATACATGATTAAAGTGGTGGATCACTCTCAGGTCCTTTCTGGGACAAAGCAAATTCTTTGAATTAACAGCTGGGAGACTCGCAAAACCTAGTAGCAATTCAGTCATTAGATTTGGTCAAAACCTCTGCAATAGGCATCACGCAGAGGACCACACCAAACCATCTTCCTTCCTCAAGCCTCGGTGACCTGAGGGGACACTTTTGAGATTTCACTTCAGAGACAGGAAGAGACTACTGGCAGAGTTGCTTACTTGGTTCAGACAGATTTATTTGTTTGCCTTTCATATTTTCACTGAAAGAGGAAGACATGCCTCTTTCAAACTTGATCTGGACTAAATTTTTTAATGCTGTTGTTCCTTTATCAGATAAACATGATTTTGGCAGTTTTAGTTGCATTTTCAACTCATCTCTTAGCAATGAAACAGAATGATAGCTGTCTTTGTCCTTGTAGAAACCTAATATAACAATATCTTTAAAAGTTGTGTTTAATTATATCTCTTTTTTAAAGACCTTATTTTGAAGTATTGTATTTATTGATAAGACAAGAAATTATCTTTAAAAATATTCCAAATGTATTTTCGTATAAAATCTCTCCACCTGAGGACTGTCTTTTACATGAGTGACAGACATACAAGCCAAATGCTTTACAATGTTTATTTTCTTTAAAATTTTATTTCCATTTTCTTTTACAAAAAAATGTTTTATGATTTCCAGGTACATAACTGATCCTCCTATTAGATTAAATATTCTATAACAGGCTTGATTACTTTAGCAAGAGCAACCACTTTTGTTATATTGGTATATATACACTTACTAGCCACATGCCAAAATTATTTGCAAAGATGCTCTATCAGTGCTTAAAAATTTTTATTCTTCATCTCATGACATTTCATGGAAAATATATTTTTAAAAATCTTTAGTATTATTATTTTAGTATCAACTGATAGGTTTAAGTTGTTTTGCACTAAACTGTATCAAAAGTCTTCATGGCATTGTCACTAGATCAGGCGTCTGTTCCTGATTACATACAAGACATTGCCCAGTAACATATATTTCAATTCATTTTGCTCAGATATCTTTTATGATAGTTTTGCCCTGAATAGCTACCTTAAATAGGCCTTCAAGATATCACACAAAATAGTCAAAACATCACATATCTCACTTCAATGTCAGTTTTCTTCTCTCAAAATAATATTTGCTAGTAATGGACAAAATAAAAATATCAAATGTTTATTGACAGCACAAAGAAAAAAAATAGTCTGCAGTTTTTTGTGGATTTGGATTTTTTGTTGTTGTTTTGTTTTTGTTTTTGTTTTAATGCTAAATGACATTTTTAATATTTAGTAGTCAGTGCTCTTTCAGAGACTCTGGACAGCATGATGTGAAATTCTGTATTTAAAACACATCAAAGGTTATAGCTTGCACATAGGAACTACATTACTATATTTTTGGGAGTATGATACTGAGGTATCAAAACTAACGATATAAAAGCAAAAAAATCAATAAAAAGATAAAAAAATATTAGCAATAACTTATTAATGTAAAGAGAAAAAAGACATAAAAGTTGGAAACTCTGAAATATTCTTAAAAGGTACAATTATTTTATCAGAAAGTGCTTACATCTTCCTCGTCTAATTCAGGATTAGAGACTACAGAATATATTTTGTAGATTAAAATGCATACATTTAAATGAGATTGGTACAAATTGATATTTAAACTTTCTCCTTAAAAAAAAAATAACAGAATTTTTAAATAAAATTAAAATATTCTAAAACTTTTAAATGTTGTTATTTTCTTGATTTTTTAAAAGGATAAAACAATTCAAGCCTGTCAGAATCTTTAGGTCACAAGAAATATTTAATCTTGTTTTTTGCTTTTAACTATTTTAAACAACTTCCAAATTTTTTTGGTTTTGCATATTTCCTATTTTACCTGACTTTAAAATGAAATTAAATCTAGATTATATTGTCTAATGAATAAATTAATTATAAAGTAATTTAATATATATCAGGTTGAGGACCTGGGTTTCCATTTCAAATTAGGAAATTATATTTCTGCTCACTTTTCTATAAACCAAAAAAGTGCCATGTATTTATTTGCAAGAGAAAGAAAAAACTGTGCACAGAGAATAAAACACAGTGATGGGCAAGAATTTTGTTGGGGTTTTTTTTCAGTAAAATTTCAATGCCTTAATAAACTGTTGCTTTTTGGCCCTTCAGAAGCTACCATAGTTTTCATGCAAATTTTAGAGGCTGTTACTTAATAAATATTATTCTCTCATTTATACATCTCAAAAGGCATAGCAATTGAGAAATACTTGTCATAATTAACATTTGTTTCATTTTGTCATCTAGAATTAAGTTATCCCCTTCAAACAGAAAGCCTATATATTGCTTGAATCCTCCCTAAGCTCTTGAGATAATGTTTAATTGATAGCTAGAATATGTGTTGACTTTTTGCATGAACTTAATTTCTTGTGGGTTATGGACTAGTTCCTAGTGAGGAGTGTATACACTGTTAATGGAACTGAAGGAAGTATAATATTTGACATTTTAAAATATATGTTTTTCAAATTAAAACAAAAAGCCAACCATGCAAGATTTTACAGAAAAATAGGAAAAATATAAATTAACTTATTTTCCTGTCAGGTGGTCTTATTAGATTACTTATGCTCACGTATCTTTTTTTTTTTTTCTAAAGAAGTATTTATATTTACAAAGCTCCTCCTTTATTTCTGTGTGCTGACTGACCAGCTATGTAATATGTAGTGTTCAAGACAAAATCACAGGTTTGTCACAAATTGGCCACTTGTTGAGAGTCTCTGCTCATAGTTTATTGTACGTGTGCTAAGTATTGTATAGGACTGGATGGAAAACAGAGAGGAAAAGTGATTTCCTTGTCAAGTTTGTTGCATGCTTTTGCAGACAAGACCAACAGGAAAGGGAAGAATTCTACTTCTTTGAGGTAATGGATGCATGCACAGTAGGGAGAAGCTCCAGGATCATCGGTTAGGCAAGTATAGACAAGCAGAGAGGGCAGATAATGACATATGCTGAATGCAGTGAGGAAAGCAGAGGCTGATGCAGAGAGCAGAGCCAAATCTAATCTTTAAAAGGGTCTGTGCCTACTCCTATACATGAGGAAAGTGTTAGCTCACAGCAAGAATGTTTGAAGTCCTGAAAGTTGCCAAATCTGTCAGTAAAATGAGAGACTGAAGGTTAGAACTCTTTACTTTTTAAACCTTGTGTTTAACCAATTTGGTGCAGCAGCAAGCCTGATTTTTACTTTGTACAGGTTTCTGTTTTTTGTTCTAATAAATGTTAAATTTTGACAAATTTTCATGCACCATTCAGTTCTAGCTCCTATTGTTATGATATGTATAGCTATGCTTGCACAAACATATTTTTATAAATACCATTTTTAGGTGCTAGTAACTAAAGATAATTTTATAAATAAAATAATAATGAATAATTGTTGATATAGAAGGAACCAAAAAAATTGCTAATACTTTTTTCTCTTTTGTCCCAAAGGTGTGTCGTTGTCAAAATTCCTGTGAGGGTTTTAGCCCATAAAACCGTTTTTATTACACCAGTGAATGCAAGCTCCTTCGTGCCAACATAAGACAGGAGGCAATGCTAATATCCCATCTTGAGAAAATACTATGTGCTGTTTTCTAAGATGTAGTTATACTCTTTCCTCCTTTAAATTAATCTACATAATCCATATAATGTTTAAAGGGAGGAACAAGAAGGGAGGAGGAAATGGAAGAAAACTTCACCACAGGGATTCAAAGGTTTTTGGACTGAACTTAGATAAGCTGTTGGTCTCACTCAAGTTTTCTTTGACCGGTATTCCTCCTGAGTTGTTAATCTCTGATATTTATGTGACATTGTGGTCTGGATTTACCTCCCCTCTTTGGGAGAGAGATTGGGAACTTAGTTGTTTTAAGCTCCTTTTAGAGACAATTTAGCAGGGCAGATTTATTTGTGAGAATTCAGATTTTTCTTAACAGCTTACAGGGGAGTTTGTAAATCTTCTATATAGTTTTTAAGGTATTTTACATAGACTTAGCCTATTACCTTTGTACAATGTAGAAATTCTTATTTTTTCCCGTTTTATTTCAGAGAGGTAAATTTTTTTTCATTTAAAAATTCTTTCTTTCTTTATAGAAGATCATGGTTAGGAGATCTTATTTGTCCCAAGACATAACCCAAGAAAAAAGGGTAATGTGAGCATTCCAAAACTTCAAAGAATTCAGGAAATAAAAAAGCTGAACAAGAACAGGGTTGGGAATTTCTCTGTCTGCACAGAGAGGAAAATTTTTCCCTAGCTAGATTATAGAAAAGGTGATAAATTCAGAGTATTTTCCCTTTATGTAGATTTACAGCTATATTTTAAGCTTCCATTTCAACTTTTTTCCAAATGAAACTAGAAATTGCCAAGATATTAATCGCGCTTCAAATATTTATAGTATAACAGCCAATTCAGCTTCAACTATGGCATTGCTACTACTATCCCTAAGGTAACTCAATTATACTTATTTCGTACTACTTGATGTAATGCATTCGTCTAAGAGCCTAATGGCATAATAAATAAAAGCTGAGAGAAAAAGGAAACCTGAAGTAATTATTTGAAATAGGCTTTGCAAGAGATGAAGAGAGACTGAAATAATTAACTAAAATACTGTTTACAAGAGATGGAGAGACTTACAGTAAGATTTTGGACTTCAATCCAAAAATGTCTTCATGTACCCCAATCGCATCAGAGGCAGTCATTAACTGCTTGCAGTCTCAAGATCTACCAACGTACAATAAATGTACTGCAAATGCTGCACAAGGTTATTGCTCACCATCCAGCGAGTGATGCCCAGCTCATCCCTAAATAACGACTGGCCCCTCCCAGCTAACTCTGTGTGTTTTGCATACTGAGCATCGTGTTCTGTGGTGTGGAATATCCCTTTGGCCTCTTTGGGTCAACTGTTCCAGCTGTGCTTCCTCAGAGCTTCTTGCTCACCTGCTCACTGGCAGAGCATGAGACACTAAGAAGCCCTTGATTTAGGACTAAAACATCAGTGTTTAGTCAACATTATCCTCATACTAAATCTAATAACCAGCACTGTACCAACTACTAAGAAGACAACTCTATCCCAGCTGAAACCAGGTCAGTTAAAAAAGGTATTTGAAATTGTGAGTAATATGTAGGACAAAAGACAGAAGAAAAAATTATGTTGCAGTGAGATGAATACTACCAGTTAGGTAATCAAGTAGGTGAAATACTCATTACAGCACCAAAAATCTAGGCAAATTATACCTATACAGACAGTAAATATTCTTTTATAATTGTTTTAAAGAAGGCATATATGCTACCTTATCTTCCAAGAAGCCTCTTATATTACTAAATAGATTTTCTTTTCACCCCTTTTCACTGGAACTATTTATTAAAATGGGTTCCTTTTTCCATAGGTGTTACGTATACTCAGTGAAAAGTAGCAGGAAAATGTAAACAATTGTTTAACATTTGTGAACCAACAATTCTAAACACATTCCTTGTGCTTGCATTTATTAACATTCAAGCATCGATAAATAATCTGATATTTTGCACTTCCTTTGGGCCAAAATCCCAGCAATGCCTTTGAGCATGAATCCAATGTGTTTCAAATGTGACCAATTAATTTTGCAAATGAAAAGCATCTGTGCAGGGTGCATGTCTCATGCTTGAATTCATTTCACACTGTATATATGGTTCACTGTATCTCTGGAAATAAGAATTTCTGTTTAAAAAATACCAGACAGAAGAATGAGAAGCAGGAAGTTAAAGAAAAGAACAGTTTTCTGGAGAGAAAAACCAAAACAACTGTGAACCCAAACTTAATTTCAGCATTTTATGCCTAACATTTCTTTCTTTTGGACTGTTTAATAAATATTTAAGAATCAGTGCAACTACATATACAGTAATTCTTTCATTCCACGGGACCAAGGAGTCAAATCTTAAAATGAGTTGAAATAACAGAATGGACTTGGATGGAACTTTACAAAATCCAAGATGGTGACTGGAGGAGAAGGGTGAAGGAAAGAAACAAAACCAAACTAAAAAAACCCCAAAACCTACCAAAAACACAGAAACCCCAAAACCAAAACCAAATAACATAACGCAAAAATCCATAAAGAAACAAACAGATTTAGCTATTAGTAACTAGCAGATAAAGAAGGAATGGGAAGGGAGGTTTCCCAGTCCACAAGTTTCATTCTAGGTCAGTATAGCTGCGAGGAAGTAGTAAGTAGCTTTCATCATTGAAATGTAGCTGTGTTTTGAGGAAAGGACTGATCAGGATTTTGGACTTACCTTCAAAAGAATTATTCTGGTTATTTATGTCATGAGGAATAATGTGGCTTTGTATAACTGGAAGTAAGTGATGAAGTAAACCGAGACAAATTTAGACTCTTTTACACCCCTCCACACTGTTACACTATATATCTCACTATGACCTTGTAAGACAGCCTAAGAAATTCCTGTTGACTGACATTCAGCCTATTTTTCTGTTAAGCATTTACAGAAAACATCTTCCCCAGTCACTACATTTATTACTGTGTCTATTAATACTCTACTGTAGTGTCTCTCCTCTTTAGTTGTACAAGAAAAAGAGACATGGCCTATCAAAGACTCATCTAGTTCAAAACACTTGTCCTGCCTTTAGCCAGGACCAGATAGTTAGAGAAATTCTCTGCTTTGTAGTGAGGTTTTATAAGATAAACTACTAAAAATGTCAATTTTTCTTTTCACCTAGAGAAAATATTTTTCAGAAGAAGGAAAGAAGTTCTGTAGGTTTTTATTTTTCATATTTTGCTTTTAATATATTTTTATGGTTGTTGGTGTAAATTTTATACAAGAAAGATTAGACTTTTCTTTCGTTTTTTCTTTTTCTCTTCCAGGCATCTACCATCAATTACATCTCATTGTAATATGTCTCACAGGTTAATTAAGCATTGTATAAATAAGTGTTTCTATTTATCCTTTTTAAAATTTGTTGCACGGCTATGCACGTTTTTAGCCAAGCAGTGAATATTTAGGTGTTTTTGACCTTTCTTCTTAAATGAATTTCACAGGCAATCTAATCATGTTAGTTGCTCTTCTCATCTTCATTCAGCTTGTTCCTTTTCCCTTTCCAGTCAGGTACCAAGATGTTGAGAAATGTATAAAGTATTCCAGACGCAGTCTTAACAGACCTGATAGACAGTGACTAATACTTTCACGATTGATTACTTAATGTTTTGGCATATGATACCTAAGTCTCCATTGACCTTGGATTATTTTTCCCCTTGAAATATCATATTTAAGACTGGAAGAGAAATGTCAATATTACCTGAAAATTTTCAAAAATTAAATGTTCTCTTTTTTTAAGAACTGAGGTAAGTAGCTAAAAAAATAGGAGAAAAAATTATGAAGCAATAATCCTCTATATTAGTTTAAGTCAGTTGAAATATTTCAGTTTGACATTTTCCAAATGTTGCAGTTTTATCTTTCTAAATGACAAGTCTCCTATAATTAACCAACATTTTTACACAGAAAGCTAATTTTTTTAATGCATGTAAAATGTCAAAATAGGATATTTTAATAATTCTGAAAGAGTTAGTATGCAAGATGTAGAAAATCACTTTTTCCCAGGATATTCATAGAATAAAAAATTGACACACCTGAAAAAATTATAAACTCAGTGAAAGTGTTCTGACCTTTGAAAATCATACTGAATATTTGTTTTCAATTATTACTCTGTTTTAACCTTATCATTCACGTGTTATCTTCCTACAAAACACTTATTTTAGATTTTTTTCCAATTAAACTATTTTCCAAGTTTTTTTCTTCAAATGCTTCTGTACTTTCTAGTTACATTTGTATTCTTCCTCATGAATGCTCACTGCACTTTCAATTGCAAGTTTCATTAATATGCTCTTTAGTCTCTCTTTCAGATTGTTAATGAAGATGTCTAATAGGACAAGAGATGACTCTGACCCCTGGGGCAATGTATGACACTTCATTTCATCTTGAAATGTTTTTCCAAATTGTTCTCTACATTGCCTCAGTCAATCTTCATCCACAGGACTTCATGCCTATTTTGATATGAACTAAATATCAAAAATTTATTTGGACACTATATCAAAGGTTAAAATAAAAAAAAGAAAATACCTCCCCACCCCAGCTCCTGTATGTTTAGTTTGCTCTTTCTAATTCCTTCTACAGTTCTGTAAAAGAAAAAATGGGCTTATCACAGAATAGAGTGAGCTTCCATAATATGTGCTGCTTGTTGATCATGGTTCCTCTAGTATTAGTGCACTGCATATGTAGACAATGCAATTCCATGAAATTTCCATGACCCAGGAAACTAAGAGAAAGAGACTTTCTTGAAAATTTATTGCCTAAATTTGATGTAGTCAGAAGAAAGTGACAGAATTTGAGTCCTGCAGTGACAGATCTTCCTCAGCAGCTGCTCAGCCCACCCTAAATAGATGTCTATCTCTTTTCCAGTCATTGTCTGCAGCGCCTCTTGTGAAATAGGTACAGACCCAGAACTAAATGTCTGTGTGTTTTTGTTAGACCTTGGCTAGTATTAAAGACACATGAAGAGTTAGACAGATAGCCAGGGAATCTAGCTCCTCTGAAAGGCTCAGCTTGGCAGCTGCTCTTAACACCATCCTAATATGTACAGACCAGGACAAGTCACCCTGAGGAGAAAGCATTCCTAGCTTTTTTATTGCATTTTATTTTTAAGTTGAAGGATGCAATCAGACGGTTGTAAAGATCTTGTGTTATAAAAGAATTAATGGACTTGTTTAGGTGTTAGGAAATCTGAAATCAGCGGTGTCTTTGTCTAGACTTCTAAGTCCCAAAGGTGACCTTATCAAGAAATATGCAGCAAAACATGCTTTGGTAGAAGGATGACTTAGTCACAAGAAATTACTAAAGAACAGAGCACTCTTCAGTCGTCAGAGGACACTGATCAGTAGCTGTATTCTTTTGTTCTCCTTCCTTCACAGCGGATAAGGTTTTACACTAGCCTAAAGATTCACAGAAAATACTTGTAAGAAGTGGTAGCTTGATATCTGTCAGGTAAGAATTCAGTTGACTCAATCCTGAGGACTGTTTGGAATTACCTTCAAAGATAGACCAATGACTCTGAATCTCAAGCAGATGAAGGTATACAAAACAGATAAATTTGATTTGCATGCTTTACCACAGATTTAACCTTAAGGTTTTGTTTTGTTTTATTTGCAGGAGTGATGAAACACCTGACTTTACACAGTTCTTCAGAATCTGTCATATCCTCATCTGTTGCAAGTCAGCCATAGATAATTTTATTCCACTTTGAATCTGTAAGCAAGTTTATTGAGACCAACAAAACATCTCAAAGGCTCATTTTTTTTTTTTGATTGATGGTTCTGAACCTTTGATAGTGATTCAGAAAATTGTGAGTCAGAAAGCAAGACTGACTCACATTAAAACAGTTCACTGCTCTTTTCAGCAAGAGGGGAAAAAAGTATTTTCTGCTTCTAAATCTGATTCAAAATTTCCTTTCATTTTTTTTTTCAGTTTCTTCTGGCTTGGTTTGTAGGAGGTTTTCTGTGTTTTGATTTGGTTTTGTGGCTTTGTTTTGGTTTTTTGTGGTTTTGTTTTGTTTTAGCTTTAATGTATTGGGTTTGCACGGTAGGGTTTTGGTAGCAAGGCTTGTGAAAAGACACCCGGAGCTGCCCCAATGCTGGACACAGACAGTTCCAGTCATCTCCAAGGACCTGGTTGAAGTTGAGCCATCAGTGATGCTGGTGCCATCTCGTTAATAAGATAGGGAAAATATGGACGCAGTATATTTCCTTCAACTCTGTAGTTGTGTGGGGTTTTGCTTACATATATATGGCTATTCCTGTTACCTTTATAATTATAGACCTTTTTTATATACTAGCAGAATCATTTCTTTCACATTAACCTGCAGAAACATTTTAAAGAGCTTTGCTGTAGAGACTATGAAAAGTATCCCTTTGAGATGCTGGCATTTGTTGCTTTTCAATTTGAGAGATTTCTAGGAGGTCATCTTTGTATAAGGACACTGTGTAAAATGGCCTCTTGGTTCCCTATAACTCGGTTCTCAGTGTAGGATTGCCATAAATAGGGCCATAAATAGGGCTCTGCTGAGTGACAAATTATGGTTAAATTTGTGAGTACATAATTTTCAGGATCACTCCTTTAATAAGTATATTATATTGGTATATTGGCAGTTTACTTTTAAAAGTAGTCAAATGGATGAAAATAAACCCCCATAAAATGAAATACCACTTAGGGCATCAGAAGCTCCCAGCTGCCCTAAATATGATAGAATGGATCTGGTAGTACTGGTACACTATGATTCTAATTTGTAAGTAGAATATTGTTGAAATTTTTTTCCTTTAAAAGTATTCTTGAACCTTCTTTTTACTGTCTACACAGAGAGCAAGTAAAAAAGTGAAGAGTAGAAAGACTGTAAGGCAAAGTACTGTAATTTATACTTGCATATTAAATCAACAAAAAATTCTCCAGACTAGTATTTTCCAACTTTTTCTATTCTATCAGTTTTATCTGCTTTTGGAAGAAAATTTTGTGTGAAATGTAGGAAAATGTGTTGATTTTCCTTGGTGTAGTCAATCTTTCTGAATATGGAAAATGCTTTATAATAAGGCATTTGAAAGAATACTGAACAAAGGCTCTTTTCTTGAAAAAAAAATTATGTGTACTTGAGATTTACAGATTATAGGATAAAGACAAAAATTAAGAAAAAACCACAAATTCTGAACATGTATCAAGGGTCATTTTTTCATGCAGAGAATTCTAAATATGTTAGTGTTACGTAACGGTTTTCAACTCAATTGGATTGGAAAAACAGAAAGGAAAGGCAGTAAATAATCATTAGAGTGCTCCCTGTGGAGGAATAGAATTTAAAGAGGGAAAGGACCAATACTTTTGCACCTTCTTGGTGGGAAGTTTTAAATTAAATGTCTAATTTACTACATTTGTCTACAGTCTTGTCCAACAATTCTTTGATCAAAGTACCTATCTTCAGTGAGAAAACTCATAATAAAATTCAGCAGTCACTATGAAGAACTTTATATAAATGAAAACCAGAGATGTTTAAATGCATCAACATAATGGCAAAAATTTAGTGCATGTGTGAGACCTAAAAGTTCATCAAGGACTTGCATGTTGTCTATAGCACGCCAGGGACAAACTATCTGCACACCTTAGAAGCAGGAACACTGAGGGAGCTTGGTGTACTGCTCTAAGGGAGACAGGAAACCAGGAATGGAGTGGCACAAAGGTGCTTACAGAGGTGCTCTGTTGAAATCAATGCAAATTTGAAACATAAATGGAGCAACACAGCACTGTTGTGGTTATGCTCCATCAAAAACCATGCAGCTAGTGGGAACTAGAATAAGGAAATGATCAGACAATAATAGAAAGCTGAACTTTGTTTCATTAAATCAAAAATGTATATTGCTTTTTATGCCCCACATATGCTAATGATTAAAGTCACTTCAACTCCACCCAAACGTGAAATGACATCAACTGTAACTTTATCATTTCCCCTCCCTCAAAGAAAATAATATAAATTTAGCTTAAGTGGGGAGGAAGGCCAGAGAAGATTTCATCTTTCTTCTGGGGTCGGTTGATGGGCTGAACCTGTCTTCTCCCCCATAAGGATGCCTATTGTGCAAGAACCATACTGTCTGTGTGCTAAATGATCAGCTCGAGCCAGCTTTTATTGGTGATTAGAGCTTGTCTGTATACTGCTTCAGATTCATCTTTGCAGTCAGCTACTAGCAACCATAATCTCAGAACCTTAACTTGTCACTAACATTTTCTATTATCTGCATATTTGTTATTAAAGTGTGTTGTTCCATAAACCATTTCTGTGAGTCCTTCAAGGACACTAGCAGCAGCCAGCAGTGGAAAATATACCAAAAATGAGGATGCTGTCACTGTGTGACCCTGAACAGGTTAGTCAGACCACCCTCTGATACAGTGGGCTGTTCAGTGGGGTCCTCATAACAGGGCACTGACAGACAGGCAGGGCACAAGGGTTTCGTCTTCCCTGGGGGTACAGATAAAGGAATCAAATATAAACAGTTCAAGGAAATCTGTCCCTCTCATATGACATGTCATGTCTATAACTGCTTTATGAATATCATCATGATGGTAAGAAGTCTGGGAAATCTCTATACAAGAATTGTTTAAATACACTATTTTAATTAAGAGTGCCGCTAAATTATTGATTTTCACCTCATCCAGGAACAAACTTCTGCAAAAAACCCACTTTTTTCTTTGCTAGGTTGTTGTTGTTTGATGTGGTTTTGATTGGTTGGTTGGTTTGTTTTTCCTGTGATGCCCATTACTTTGTATTATCTTTCCAGCATAGAATCTTCAAGACACAGGCTCTTCATATACGCAGTGTTCTGTAAACTGCTGTGTTAGAAACCACATGAACAAAAGGAGTAAATCAGCACTCTGTTGTTGAAGTTCAGCTTTGGATTGCCGATTAACTGAAGGTAATTAATATGTCTAAATAATAGTCTGAAACTTCTTTTTGGATGAGAAGTATTAATAGTTTATTCTACTGTTGAACCATACTGTTTATTTGAATTCAGTTCTTTGAGTTAGGAATTCATGAACACCCTGAAGAAATGCATCTGTTGTGCCTAACCCTGCCTAACAGTTTGAAAGAAGCTTTTTCGTTTCTGTTTCCCACAGCTTGGATCCACAGTCTTTGTAATGCTCATGGCAGAAAAATTGGGAGACAAATGGAGACAAGGATTTCAGTGGATCTTTTTCATTATAATAGCTGAGATAATAGTGTAGACAAACAACACAATGAAATCAAATGAGCCACAATCAATACAAAATCTCATGTGAATATACTAATACAGAGGTAAAAGAACTTAATAACTGAATATATATTATCTCCCCACATGAGAATGAACTATATCATTATTACCACAATGGGAACGTTATGTTGTTTTGAGTGTAATATTACAGACTAAAGGGTAATTTTTTCCTGTTTAGTCAGAGTTTCTCAGCAGCACTGAAAATCTAAGTTACAAACCAACCCTATGCAAACTATATCTGATTCTCAGTTAAGATTCAGAACTAGTAAATCCTGGACAAGTTAAGTGCTGTTCAGCTCAGAATCAGTATACATATAGCATCAAAACTGTGACATCAAAATCTATGTTATACACAGAAGTGTCTGTCATGAACGTTTATAGGATCTTTGTTTTCATGCTTACAAAGAAAGAGTCAGTTCAAGTAGCTACCTGAAATTTTTGAATGGTTCAAAGAAAAGGATTGGAATTTAAGGCACTGCCATATTCTCTGTCTGTTCATTTTACCACCCTGCCTTCAAGATAGGACTAGTAGTGCGATGAAATCTTGCCTTTTATTCCTTGTTCCTGTCATGGGTTCCTGTGTAAGTTAGCTAGTGTATAAACCATCCAATTATGACTACTGGATATACCCAAATTAATATTAAAACCTGCAGCGTATATAGTCTAATTTAGTAAGATTGATTTTTCAAACCTATTTAAGGGATTTATCCAAACAGCTCTAATGTAAATTGTTGTTACATGTTCTCACTACATTGAGAAACTTCTGTTGTTGCTGTTGTTATCTTAAATATAATCTCTGATGATTAACAGATGCTCTTGCATGTACTATAAATTATCTTTTCAGAAGATATTTCTACATAGTTTTCTGAAAATAGAATGGTTCTATAAGGACTTAAAGAGCACAACTGCCTGTTTCAAACACTGTTAAGGCCACAGAAGGACTCTGCCATGAGATAAGCACAGAATGGAGTGACAGGATGGCGCTAACTCCAGGCCTGGCAGAGGGAAGATCTAGTTAGTACATATGGGATAACACATCCAGGCAAAAATTCCCACTGTGGCAAACTGTGTAAAGAGGCAACTGCTCGTATGTCTATCACTAGTCAAACAAAGATCACCTCAAGTTATGGAAGAGATAGGCATCTGTAACCACTAAGGACCACTGAAGCCCCCTTGACCCTGCCTCCATGGGTACCTGGAACTGTGTTTAAGCCAACACAGCAGCAATTTGAGGTAAGACAAACACGATACTATCATCCAAGTGTTATCTCAGATCTAGGGGGAGATTAACAAAGCTGAGGGAAAAGAATTTAGCACTGGTAATGGACACAAAGAATGCAGAACTTATGGGCCTCAGGGAAAGCCAACTCAGCAACTGTGTTGAATCAGCTCTGACTGGGTAAGAGGTAATTCCAGCATGGGGAGATCACGATCACTGACTCACAGCCCACCAATCCAAGAATCCCACCAACCTAAAAGAAGAGAAAGTCTGAGCATGGGGCTAATTAGCATTAGAGGCAAGGGAATAATTTAAGCAATAGAATTTGAGAACTGTGTAGCCAATGAACATTGATTCCATTGTTTGCTAAAAAGTATGAACAGTGAAAAATTTTGAACTCCCTCAGGAACCCCAGCACCAAGAAGCTGAGGGTGAAGAAGGAGCAAAGGAATGCAGCTGGATCCATGACTGGTGACTATCTTCTGCTTAATCTCTCATTCTGTCTCTCCCCTGCTCCCTTCCTATTTGTTTCTATCTCTCTACCTCACTTTTTATTATTAATAAAATTCCTATTATTGACTTCAACTATGGTCTCATTTGCACTTTAATTTGAGCAGAGGCATCTCTCAATAATTGTACTTTAACAGGTTCAAAAGTTTGTTGATACAACAGGAAGAGATGTCTGTGCTGGTTTGAAAGCGAACCAACAGAGAAATGTAGCCCCCACAGAAATACTTTGAGAGAGATTCCAGGTTGAGATTACAATTTAATGAAAAGATTACAGTAAATGCACTGATACAGAAAAATGGGGAAAACCTGTTGGTCAGGGTGCAGGCTGCAGTCCAATTGAGTGGTGGTTGCTGTCTTGTGGAAGTGGTGGTTGCTGTCCAGCTGAGAGCAGTTGTCCTCTGGAGGTTCTGCACCTCCTGGGAATCTGCCAAGTTGCCACCCCAGCTATTGCTCAAACCAGATTATATTCCGGCAGGAATGTCCAGTACTTCTCCCAGGGCAGAGTTTTTCACAATGGAATGATGTGATTTTATGAGTCATCAGATATTTTGGGGAGTCCTTGATGGCCTGGGTCGTTACAGCAGCCTGTTGCCCATGTTGGCCCATTAACTGTTTATCAGGGATAATGTAGATGGGAGTAGAATACATTATTTGGTCACACCCCATATTGTAACCCAGGACATTTCTTACATATGCTCAACTGCAGTTGGAAATTTGATGTTCTAGTACACAGATAGAGCAGATATTCCTTCAATACCTCTCAATGTTTTTGGGTATGTTTGTAAAACTTAGCAATGTAATATATCATATCCATGTGAAAGCACTTGAAATTATTCTTTAAAATTTCCACTCTCCTCATGATGACTACTGTTTTTCTGATCATTCACAGCTGTACACGACTACAGTCCAAAAATTATGTGCTCTAAACTCTGACACAACAGTTGCAGACTATGATTGCACCTTTAGTGTAGTCCCATGCAGTTTTGCCCTTCAGTAACAGATTAGACACATCAGAACACTATTTCCAATATCCACCAATGCATTTATCTAAATGTTAGGTGTTAATGATTTGACAGTTTTTGGTTTTGTCTTTGAATAATAAAATAATTTGTCACATGTTAATAGAATTAAAATGTCATTTAAGGAAATTATAGATTCCTTTCATCATATAAAAATTAGGATAAAGTTTGGCTTTATTTGTTGTGATCATATAAAAACATAGTAGACATACTGAAAATATCAACTGTCAAAGATATAATTAAGATATTTTATTACTATTGAACTGTGTTTCATCCAGAGTGGGAGTTCTAAATACAAGTAAATTGTCATCAGCTAGTTGCACTCTCTTCCATCTCAGCCATAAATGGATACTAAATCCACTTAATCTCACAAATTAATTTTATTATTGATATATGAATAAAAGAAGCTAAACAATCAAAGCAAAACAAGCTTGATGTTCTCTAAAGTCTGTGTGTTCTCCAGCTCTAGCAGGAAAACCACTCTGTTTCATGTAGAAACCCCACTGTTTCAATGTCCTTTGATGTTCTGGTGATCTTTCACCAGCTTTTTATCTGCACCTACATCTCAATTTCTACTACAGCAAGGCAAATTGCTTCTCTGTGTTCTTAAAGTATACTTCATTGGTTTTTTTCTTAACTGATGGTAAAACAAGTCAATAGAATACAGAAGCATAAGGGAATTAATTCAGAGATAGTATTTCTGTAGGGGGCAGTCTTAGTTATGTTTATGTCTAGATTAGAGGGTATATCTAAACATTTCACTATGTAAGTTATTTTTTTTTTAATTTCTTTAGGATTATAATTTTTACACTTTTATACAATATTTTGGAGGGGTTTGTCAGAGTTTTGTTTGTATGTTTTTGCTTTTGGTTTTTGCCTTTTTTATTATTTTTAAGTGAATGAATCTAGATTATTTATGACTTCATCAATTTTCTAATGTAAATATTTGAATTTAGAATCTCTGACTGCTTTGAAGAGTTAAATATTTATTTTGACAAAGCATTTGAAAGAATATTTGGATTCAATTTATGTGTCATTTTTATATATTTATATAAGTCACTAAGTTCACTAAGTTTCTGAAGGTTCTGTGCTTTGTTAAGTTTTTATTTTCCAATATTTATGTTAGAATAAAAATTTGAACCCAATAACAGAGATACATGTGTCTTGTAAAAGTTTTCAGGATTAAAAAATTGGAACAAAGGAAAAAATTTCTATTTATTATATCCTTATTCACAGTTCACACTTTTTGCTTCTTGGTAAAACCCCATATTCTCTCAGTTCTCTGCATTAATGAGTGATGATATGCTTTGCGTGTTTATCCTTCAGCAGATGTGTTCCAATTTTTATCTTATGAGAGGTATTTTCTCACAACTGTAAAGCAAAAAAGAAAGAATGGAATGCACTGGTCTGGAATAAATCACATCTATCATTCATGGTTGCCCTAAAAACTGCTGTTCAATATAGGAAAGGTAATTCTTGATTGTTCCATTAACTCCATCAATTGGCAAGTCGTGATAGACAGGCACAAAACAAAACATGATAAATGTAAGAGTGAACTTCAAACAATGATTTGATTTTGTAACTAGGTTCTGTAACATTTAAAACTGCATTCTTGGTTTTAAATACCTGATATCAAAAGAGGCTTATGGAAATAAACATTGCAACCTGCTTAATCAATAAAACACACAGAATTAGGTATTTAATTCCTACATATAGGCAAACTAAAAATTTGTTATATTACAGAGTTTTAGATTTTGTGAAAATAAAATTTATGTTGCATTTAAAGAATTGGTTTTAGATTACTTTGGATCATTTTTTGCAGCTTTTATACAAACCTAGCTTACACATGAGGAACCATGCAATCAAGGAGGTGTTTCTTACCATGAAAAGTAACCTTCTTTAAGTTATGAGAAAGCATGTGTTAGCCCAGCCAAAATCTTTATTTTTCAATCTTAGCAGCAAAATTCACTAAATCCTTTTAGGCGACTACATCACCCATTCCATCCACAAAAATTTTGCTCCCAGTTAGCACTGTGAACTACTTTCTTACTTACTAGCATCAAATACTGACAACTCTTGTATAAGTGAGAATGTGAGAGTACGGAGGGTACATGGTCTGTCAGCTTTCCTTCTCTCTGTACATTAGACAAAAGGAAGTGCACGTACAGGGTTGTAATACACAACCATAATACAAGGTCTTAGAGTCAGAATGAGCATTAAGATGAGGAGCAAGGTTATGGTGTGGTGAGGTTGTCTGTACTGATTCTTGAACTAGCAGACACCACAGAGAGAAATGGGGATTTGTATCATTTGACTTATCTATTTAAAGATGAGGTGAGCTAAAGATTAAAAGTCTCTCCACTGACTATAAAAGGAGTCAAGGGTATCTAATTCAACTATTGTTTTTGCAATATAGGCATCTGTATTTCATTAATCGATCCTTAGCCCTAGACCCTGCTTTTGCTGCAATGCACGCCTTGCACTGCTTCTGAAATAAATGAGATTTTTGTTCTGAATAAATGAAATTCTACAAAATTTGACATTCTTCTAAGAAAACAGATCTTAGAAATCTCAAAATGTTCATAAGCTTCAGCAATTCATACCTCTTTGCCTCAGCTCCCACCTGTTAAACAGGGATAATACCCTCTCCCTTCATAGAACTTTTGTGAAAGCAAATTAATTACTATTTGTGAAACAGTAGATGCTATAATGATCATTGTCATCAAATAAAACATGAGGAGGTTAATACTTTTGTCTCCATAGCAGCATTTGAATAGTGGCCTAAGGCTGCTCATTGAATAATAACAAGAAAACAAAATATTGAATAGCTACCTATTTACTGAATACTATTAATCATGTGTGCTGAATGATGCAAGGATCTCATGGACAGAAAAGTACATGAGCATCTAATTAAAAACCGTATTACACTGCTTATGCACAAGAACACAAATTAAGATTCCAGATTACTTAATTCTAACCTATTCTAACTTTGGAGTGTTTTGCTTTGCAACTATAACCTGCAAGTATCATTAAAAGTGAAAGGCACTTTCAAAATTTATCAAAGATTTTGATGTTGCTTCCATAGACCTGCAAATGAAGTTGTATCCATCTATTCAGAAGTATACTTGAAGCACAGTAAAAACTAATGTTAAGTACTATATATGGTTGAACTACCTTAAGATTGTAAAGGTAAATAAGTTTAAGATCAATTTGCACAGTTTAGCTTGCAAATTCAGGGACACTGACAACACAGAAAAAAACCCTGAGAAATCATGGCATATTTATCCCTTTGATAAATAATATAAACAGTAACTAAAACGCGTGGTCTTATATGTATAATTTGAGGAAAAATAAAAAGAAAAACAAAACAGAGTTTACTAAACTGCTTGTTAAGTAGATCTTGAGAGACAAAATGTATCTACCAGAAAATAGTTCTGAAAAACAAATTGCTTTCACTCTTGACCTGGTACCGAATTGATTCTTTTTCTCAAATTATACAAGGTCCCTGTGCTCTAGTACACTGTGCACCCTTTCTGGTATATGTGGGCCATATCTTTTCTTTAAGCCAACTACTCATATCTGAATAATAACTTCAGTATTCTTGGTTCTGATTATTATTATCAGAAATTATTTAATTGTCAAAATTGCTCCCCCACAAATTGTCTTTGGCAATTGTTTTGCCTTGCATAAATAGAAACAGTGCAATAATAAAATAAGGTTTTATTTCCTTTAGTATTTTAAGAAATCATTTTACCTCTGGGTAGATTGATCCATACTCAGAATACAGCATTGTATTTTCATAAAGGAAAGCTGTTTAATCACTCAGAAAGAAGTTTCCATAACTTTTTCTGTCTTCCATGTAGTTGTTGCCAAGTGTTGCTAAAAGGCACCATTAAAATTAAATTACACTAGACATTGTGTTTTATATCTATTATGCCATTTAGTTTAAAAAATGTAAATGTGTGTCAGATGTGCGGCACGCTGTGGTCTTTTACGTTTTATGAATATTTCTGTCAGAAAAGAGTTACAATATTTGCAAATGTTTCAAAACATTTCTGATACCAAAATTCAAATGCTTCCTTCAGTGTACCTGCTAAACTTGCTTCTAACCTTTCTCTTCTTTTCATTTTAAAGCAAATTGAAATTAAAAGTCAACACCAAAACATGAGTCAAAGTCAGTCTGTGAAACCAAAAGGGTTGCTATTATCTTTAACAATCTTCATCTTCCCCAAAACTTGAGCAAAGGAAACCTAAGAAGAATGAGCAGAAAGCACCATTTTCAAGAATGGCTTCTTAACTCTGCTTGTCATTTAAGTCTAATGGCTGTCATCCCAATACTTAATCTGTAATTTCCTTGCTTTCTTCCTTGTCACCTTTATTATATTTCTTCCCAAACTATAGCTCAAATATATAGAAAATATTGCATTAAAGACAGAATATTTTTTACTCTGCTTTTAGCAATTTGAGTGATTCTGTCAGTTTTGAAAGAGCTGCCAAAAAAAAAGTAATAATCAGTAGTTAACAACATTTGAATAGTACTTTTAAAAGTGATTATTTAATTAATAAATTATAGGCAAATAAATAAACCACTTTCTATAACAGCAAATAATATGCAGTGTAAGTTAAAAATGTCTTCAAGAATTTATGTGTTTAATGCTATTTCTGCAAGATATTTAACATAGAAAACAAAAATAGCTCAGGCAGCAACTGTCACACTTGACTTGCAGCTGAATGCACTGCCCAGTGCCTTTGAGCTGTGGTTCTTCCTGTTTTAGCTCCTATGCATCTTGCATTTACATAATGGCTCATCTTAGACAGCAAGAAGAGGTGATGATTTTCCTTTAAAAGAAGAGATGTTCATTCAGATCCCTAAATATTAAGAAATACAGAAGCTCAGGTATCCACTTTTCCTTGGGAATTCATTTGCCATCTACCTCTTATACAGAAATAGATTCTGCAACTTTTTCCTTTAATGCCTAATTAGAAGCTAAATATCCTGTGCAGGGCCAGGAGTTGGACTCAATGATCCTTGTCGGTCCTTTCCAACTCAGCATATTTTGTAATTCTGTGAAATTCAGGTGGAATTCAGATTTGTGGGAGGCACTTTCCTTTCTGCTTAGTATTTTGCCTAAAGTAAGTCCCATGCTTAGGCACCTCTCCCTTTTCAGCTAAGAATAAAGATTATGAATTACATCCTTCCAGAGAAAAGCATGATTAATTCAGTGCTGAGCATCACAATCCTCATGTATATTTTTGGACCTTTACCACTACACTTTGCATCAAAAGCCGGTAGGGGTAGCAAATAACATACTTCCAAGAGCACTGATACCAAACATGCAGATTTGTTCCAGGTACAACTTTCTTTTTTCAATGAAGTGAATTCCTATAACCATTTTCCAACTATTGCACAGAAGTTACTTTCACTTTCTATGGGAATCAGCTGAAGCTTTTCAATTACTTTAGTAGCAGTGAACAAGGCTGTATGTATCAGATAGCATTAACCAAAAAAAGATCTTTTAACTTCTTAAGGCTGTAAGCATATTAAATATTTTATTTTTTTAGGGGCAATATGTTCATACTTTGGGTTAAAGTTTTCTCTTAACATTTAAGTACAATTTTCAAAACAGAACATTTTTTACAGTCTCAAAACAGTCTCTGGGATGTGAGCAGCCACAATAAACTCAGTATTTACAGACATTTTCAGATTTCAGCTGAGGCTTTCTTCTAGGACTTAAATGTTAAAACATTGACATTGAAGGTAAAAATCTGCCCTTGCTCTGTCTGAGAACACTGTTTAACTAAGTACAGGCCAGATGAGATTAGCATTTTTAAGGTGGATATATAGTGGAGTAATTCTTCTTTTTCTTTTTTACCACGGGATGAATATGATGGTGCCTCTCAAATATGTCACATGACTTGGATGAAAACTGTATAAAAGGTGCAAAATTGTATCACTGGTACAACTGTTGTAAATATATCAATTACAGGAGAAGCAAAACTGGCAGTGGAATGAGCACTGTGTCACTTCACATCCTTGGCAGAGAGATGACTTTTAACACTCTAGGTAAGTTGTGTCATTGCACATGTCATCAAGAGTCATAACAATGTCATATATTTAACTGACAAACCTCCAACTCCTTACTGAGCATTTAAAGAGGGTGAATACAACTTACCAGCAGGGAAAGCGGCTGTCATCTGACAAACCGATTTTTCTCCCTGAAAAAGACTTATGAAATGTATCAAAATGACTGTTTCCTGCAGATAGCTTCTAGTTCGCTGAGACAGGTATAACATGTGACCATATTATGCTGCAGCCTTCCTTCTTTTTACGTCTCCACCCCTCAGGGCAGGGGTCACCTGTCTTTCCCAGATGGTACACCAACTGTATTTTTCTTCCTTCAATTACAATTTAAACACACCAGCAGCCAGTCAACATGACCTTTCAGAGACTGACTCTGAGTCAAAATACTCTTGAGCTGATGATACTCAAGGATTTTTTCTATGTGTGATGCAAGATCTCCTGGATAACAATAACAATGTAGGTATTCAGGAAAATACTGTGTTTCAGAGATATTTATATCATCTGTCATAGCTGTCCCAGCAGGCTGCTGCTCGCTCAACTTCAGCAAATGACTGTAATGGCTTTGAGACTATGCTATCTGTGTATTTTAAATGTCAAATAAGAAAATTAGAAAGATTTTCAAAGTAAGAGCTCCATGGCATGGATGTCTAAACTGGAACTGATAATTGTTGAATAATTTTCTGCAATACCTGAAATACTTTCTACTGTAGACCTATCACTTCTACCTTAAGATATACAGAGGGAGATAGAAAAGGTCTCATAAAGAGTCTTTAGACAGAGTGTCTAGACAAAGAGATTTTTTTCTGATTACCAGATCAATAACTTTCTAAAAAACAAGCAACAGTACGTATATATTTCTCTCTCTCTATATATATATATCTTGTAGTCAGATTTCTTGCCTATCTTTGTATTTAATTTTCTAACAGTGAACCCGAAGGATAGAATCTGAAATAAAATGTGCTTTACCTCATTTATGCCTACATTTCAGTCAACCTGAAATATAACTCTTATGCTTTGCTTATAAAATGAGTAATATTATTCTATAAAGCACAATAACAAGCATGGACAACCCAAGATATTGCTAGTGCAGTCACTTGAAACAGAACAGAGGTTCTTCTCACCAGACTAGTGAGATGTTTGCTGTAAAGTGGATAGAAAACTGACTGGACCGCTGGGGTCAAAGATTTGGTGTCCAGTTGGTGGCAAGCTCTTAGTGACCTCCTTCAGATTGTTAACATCTGTATTAATGGTCTGGAAGAAAAGTCCAAACATGCCATTAGGGAGTCTGCAGGTGATACTAAGCTGAGACAAGTAGCTGATACACTGGAGAATATGGCTGGTATTCAAACTGACTGGATAAAAGAGCAGAAAGAAAGATGTATTTCAACAAAAACAAATGTAAGGTTGTTTCTAGCACCTTTTCTCGAGGCAGGAAGGGTGTGAGGGGGTGAGGTCCAGGTGCAGCGACCTTCCAGGAAGTGTACCTTGTCGAGCCGCTCCTGCGGGATTCGCAAATCCCTTCGCACACACCAGGCATTCCCTGCGAGGTGTGTGCAGGCAGGGACACGCGCACACACACGATCCAAGCAACCAGCGGAGACAAAGAGGCAGGAGGGGTTCTTCGTTTAGCGTTCCCAAGTTTAACGGGGATCCACACTCAAAAAATTCCAGTGACGAAGAGACACCCAATAGCAGGTGCAGAAGGTTTTATACGGGGGTAGAAAGGGGCAGAGAGAGCATCAGGGTCCCATGAGGTGAGGAGGGGCAGAGATAAGGTGGAGTGACAGGGCTACAACCAACTGGGGAAGGAGAGGGGAGGAGAAAGGGAGCCAGAGCCAATGGTGGACTAAACAAGGGGGAATTTTCCAGAACTGGATAAGGGTTTACAAATGATTGACAGAGAGATTAACATAATGGGGTGTACACCAACCAGGAGATAAACCATTGCACTAACTTAGGGGGAGAACCATAAGGCAAAACCATGGGATACACTGAAGGGGGGAAAACCTTAAAACAGTGGCAGTTTCAACCACCGCAACATAAGGTCTTGCGGTTGGGACAGAAGAGAAAGAAGAAAGGCTGGGGATTCACCAGATACAAAATAGCTTTGCAGGAAAGCCAGATTCCAGGTGGACAAATGGACTGTAACTCAGCAGAGTATCGTTGCAGAGGAGTATGAGATCATGTAGAAAAGATGTTATTCTATAAATGGAGGGGGGGGGTGGAGAAGGACAGTATGTATTAAATGAAAGGTTTCAAATAAATGCTATATTTCAGACTAGCAAAATAAAATAGGTATGGCTCCCATTTCATTATCATGAATTTTATTAATTCAGCAAAATCAGTTTATGGTTGCTTACTTGTACATAAAAACAGCTCCATACTAAAAAATAAATACATAAATAATATAACATAATATAATAAAATTACTTATATGGCTGTATATCCATTGTCTTTGTGATTTTCCAGGAAAATAATATGCTTATTATTCCTGGATGTTATTCCCAAATTTCTCATTGAAACATATGTATTCATAAAAAGATGGTTCCTCTGCAAGCAAAACTTTGCAGGTGCCATGATAGGGTTTCCTGGAGATTGAAAGTATACAGTCTGAATGAGCTATGAAAAAAGAGATATCACAGGTTAAAGTCATAGATGATGTTCTACCAGAAAAAATGGATAGAAAATTTCCTCAAAACATTCTTCCACTTCACAGGTACTATGTACTCTTGCTGAGCTACTGGTTCTAGTTATGTGTTAATTATTACTACTGAAACTTTCAAAGAAGAATATTTTTAATTTGAATTTTAATGCTTGTATAAGCAAAATTAAATTTAAGCCCATAGCAATGAAACGATAAACTATTCTGCATATTAATTTGCTTTAGTTACTTTTGGTATGTGCATATGACAGCTGGATAGGGTGACCAAGAAGCGTACTGCAAGACCACTGTTGTAAAAACTGTTTAGATTCATGGTAACTTTCAGATTACTTTGGAAGCTTGTTTTAGAAGCCAAACACCATGATATAACGACTCCCCATTACCTGAGCTGCCCATGACAAAAAGACTATATAGAAACTTGACTGTTAGGTAAATATTACAAAATTACATTTGTATAATAAACCAGTGGCAAAGTGTGCTGCTTGACATGGGTGGTATGGTCATTGTTGCTAAAAGAATCCATATTAATAGTGTATGAAGAATTAAATTTTCTCCTAGTGGTAAAAAAATCTGGTCTGACTGAGTTTTGGAAAATAAATTCAGATACCCAAAATGAGAAAACCAGCTAATACAGATCTAAGAAAGCTCATGGTTCTTCAACTCAAAAAAAAAAAAAAAAAAGACTGCAAAGATTTTATAGTAACAACTGAAACAGGTGGGTTATATAGAGGTCTGAAGGTTGTTTCCAATTTTAAGACATAACTTTAGGTTCAGTCTAAGTTTAGACTGCAAACAACTGACAACAGGAGCCCACACTTGCAGTTTACATAGTGGAAGATTGTAAGGCCCTGGAAGTCACTTGCCGAAGTCCCTTAAAAGGGCTCACACATTTTTTTTTAATGTACCCTGAGTTAAACGCAAGGGAGAAGTACTGAGGAGATATTATCAAGAGGTCAAAACAACAACTTTACTGGTAAAATTCAGAAAATCAGGGAACTTTGGCGAAAGTTTAAAGCAACATTCTTTCAGCATAAAGTATTTTGCAAAGCATTAACTTAGCAAACTCTTGCCGCTTTGCACCTCCTTCAGGTCCGGAACAGAGTAGGGGGGGACAAGGTCTGGGTGCAAGGCGACCTTCCAAGAAGGGTCCCTCGTAGAACCGCTCTTGCGGGATTCACAAACCCCTCCTCTCACACCAAGCACTCCCTGCAGGGTGGGTGCAGGCACACTCATACACTCAACACTCCTAGCTGCTGCTGAAGACAAAGAGGCAGGAGGGAGTCTCTCTGTGGAGTTCTGTGATATTTAATGAGGGTCCACACCCAAAAGCATCCAGGGACAAGGAACCACAAAAGAGGATCTTACAGCTGATTTTATACAGGGGAAAAGGGGGCGGAGAGAGCATGAGGGTCCGATGGGGTGAGGGTCCAGGGGCGGAGACAAGGCAGGCTGAGGGGGTTACAACCAATGGAGGAGGCAGAGGGGAGGAGAAAGGGAGCCAGAGCCAATGGGGTTCAAAACAGGGGAGAACTTTCCAGAACAGGGGGCTTGTGCTTTTGAAGGAATGACAGGGGAATTAACATAATAGGGTGTACACCAACTGAGGGAGAAAACATAACAACTTAAGGGGAGAAGCACATGGCAAAACCATTGAGTGTCTCGAAGCGGGAGAAAGACTTAAACTACTGCAGCGTCCCACCAATGTACTCTCAAGCCCTTAGGGGCTGGCTGCTCCTTAGGGATGGCTGTGGCAGCATCCACCACCGCCACAAACTCTAAGTGCATTCAACTTAGCAAACTCCAACCCATCCGATTTTCAGTTACTCTAACTTTGAGAAGAGGGAATTAGAAGAAGAAAGAGCAAAGAGATAAAGAAAAGAACAAGTACAGCTACCACTCCTGTTTTCCAGTGCTGTTTCATTTGATATAAAATCTAGAGGAGGTATGGTCAAGACCTGTGTTTGCCTTGTATTCTGGCTTAAGTAATCTTTGGCTTTCCTGGGCTCTTCCCTAGGTGGGAATTCTGGGTCTGGAGGCCACTCAGGAGCTAAGGGCTCCAGAGGAGGGGTGTGGAACATTGCCTCTCGTGTGCCACAGATTGACAGCACTGTGGGGCTTGGATACAGGCCCTGGTGTGTGGGATGTGTGGAACAGGGCATCGCCTCACCAGGGCAAGGCCAGACCTCTGCCTTTCCCCACATATGCACCTGAAATGTTTCAAGCCAGAAGCCCGTCCAGTCTCCCACAAAGCTTGAGACCATTACAATACATATTGAAAAGCATAGGTATTTGCAAATGCACCTCTACTCGCAGTAGTTTACACTCCTTAGGATTATGAGTGATAACTTTCATGAACCAATAATCATTGACGAGCTCTAGGTGGTCACATCCAATTTTAAAACCAAAAGTAAATTGAAGAATATTTCCTATATCTGTCTCATGCTCCATGGAAAAAATGTTACCAGGGCTCATGACCTTACATTTTTTCCATTGAACCATGTGTAATTAAAACTTGAAAGTTTAATTTTCTGTGTATTTTCTCCAGCTGATTACATTTTCTGATTTAACCTCTGAGTTTTGCTGCTTAGGAAGAAAGGCAGAACATTTTCACATCATCTTAAGTACTGCTTATGAGAGAAAATATTTTTAGTTCTGGAAAAAAAATATACTCTTCTAATGGAAGAAGCATATATCTTTAAAGACACAAACTGTCACTCACAGAAGGAAGAAATACTGGTTTCACATATTCAAAATCACTCACATAGATGTGAAAAGTGAGCCTTCTAGCAGACTGGCAGATTGCCTTTAAACAGAAGAGAATGAAGGGGAGACGTGTTCTTTGCACATTTACTTTATTTCTTGAAAAACTTAATAAGTGACTGTAAAAAGTCTGCCACATATACTTGAACTCATATATTTTATTTCATTTCAAATTGACTTTTAATGATTTTTTTTGCATTCTAAGGAATTTATGTTTGTCCTGTTCATACCACTTCTCTGCATTTCTGCAATCCTTTTGTAGATAGTACAGTTAAAACAGAATTGGACTGGACATCTACATACCTGAATACACTGAGTGTGCACCATTGCAAGACAGACATCTGTAGTTGTACCACTGTAATATATTCTAGTGCAAATAATGTATGAAGAGTATGAAGCTGTATTTGAGTTCATATAAGGAAATGAAAGTAAAATAATGCACTCGTATACATTTTCTTCTCACCTTCAAAAGTATAAAATACTAATTTGGCTGATAGCTTCTTGTCAAAAAAGTTACCTGGATTTAAAGACTCTCATTAATCCCTTATGTTATTGAAGTAATATTAAAGAACATGATATTCATCACCTGCAATGTATATTTTGTTACTGTTATATACTCACCCCTCTCCCATACAATGCATACTGAACAACTATTGATCTTAAATTTTATATATCTTCTCATACTTGATAATTTCCTTCCAAGAGGTGTCATTTCTGATCCTTCTAGGTAAAAAAAGAAGCATAATACAGTTCATATTTGAAAACTGTGCATGGTGAAATGCAGTTGACATTTTGTTATTTTAACTATTGTTCACTGCTGAAAGATTAGAGAAGAAAAATTTATTGTATGATCTCTTTTAGTCTGATGCACTAGATTTTGTCACTCATTCTGAATCTGACCCAACTCCATTTAAACTGGGTATATAGACAACGACTTATTTCAAAAGAAGTTGAATTGATGCAGTATTTTCAATGTAAAACAGCGGATATAATAATTTCAAGCTAAAGTAAATAGAAACCTTTACTGTTTAAATCTGATTTAAATTCGATACAATTTTTTTCCCAAAAAAATGTGAAGCACAATCACTGTTGTCAAAGTTTTGTATTAATTTAACAGGAAATGTATTAGATGTTACTAAACATATAAGGAGAGGGGGAAGCAAAATAAAATATTTAAATGGAATTAGCTAGGAGTAGGGATGATATGATTTTAAGCAGATTCATTTTACAGTTTCATTCAGCATCATGACAACATCTGTCAGAAAATGTAAGGCAAGCTACACCAAAATAGCTCATCAAAAGAATTTGTACCCTAGAAATATCAGAGATCCTGCTAATGTCAAGATTATTGGACTAAGCCCTACATATATGAAGCAGAAGAATTTCAGGCTATTCTTTTTCTTTTTCATAAATTCTGAAATTTATTTTTGGATGGACTGTCTCCCAGTCTTGTGTAGTTAATGGAGTTTTATTCATAAGAAATATTTTAGTCCCAAAGAAACATTTCAAAAAGAACTAATCTAACTAACATGGTTTCCTGACCTTTGTTTCTCAATTTTTTCTCCCAGTTTCGTACAGGTCACCAATAAAATATTGAGTCTTGACTCTAGACATGGAAATTAATCTGAAGAAAAAAATGCTACAAATATAGCCCATTTATACTTTGCTATTAAACTTTGTGCATTGTAAAAATGTTACTAGATAATTTATTGTGGAGTGACGGAAACTAGAAGAGGCAATAAGCAAAAAGAATTATTCATTTTTAAGTTTATGATAAAGGAGCTGCAATTCAACTGCTCTTCTGTTCCAAGTTGATACTCTCTTACTGACAATGTATTATTAGTACTGAATGCTGGTATATGGAGATCAGTCATCTGAAAAATAATGTGTCCATTGTGATCAAAGGGAATGTCATTATTAATTATAGTAAACAGAGGATACATTATGCTTAGTAGTGGTCCATTCAAGATGTTAAATTTTTTGGTAGTCAGCTGTACCTCACCATTAGAAGGCAGATAAGTTTAAAAGAAAATAGGTTAATCATTCCACTTTAGCTCCCCCATCACTGAAGTAGTTTAAAGTGACAAAAATCTGTATCACACATGCATATGAACATTGACAGTAGTACAAGGTAATACCTATTTTTGAGTTAACAGTTTTTTTCTGAGTGTCTGCTATTTCTTAAAATAATTAAATATGGTATGATTGAGCAGCTAACAAAAAGCAACACTCTTCAAATAGCTTAATAGCCGCATGAGTCCAGTAACACAGAGGATGGCTGACCATACGCTCTTCCCTCCTGTGCCCTTGCACATTCTATAAATAATATTACATAGTTGTTCATTCAAATAGTGTATCCAAACTAAAGCATAATCAGAGTTTGGTAAACCTGTGATTGTGCATCTTGGGAATTTATAGAAATGCGTTCTCTGCCGGTACTAAACAGTGTAGTGCTGAGTTCCTCAAACCCAAATCCACAGAGCTTCTGAAATTAATCAGCCTGAAAACCAAATGAATCCCTTGGTTTGATTCTTTCCATGTTGAATATCCTTGATTTGATTCATGTTAGATTTTCATTTAATGGTTTGAAGGAATAAAAGAGGGAGATGTGCCAGACAATGGCTATCATTCATTGCTCTGACAAATTTAATTCCTGGAATAAATGAATAGCTTTTACATTGAACCTTGGAGCACCTGGCTGTATTTTGACTTTGTATTGCCCTCCTGACGTTTAACAATGAAATCTTTCTGTCTTTCTTAGAAAGCTCAAATATTTAAAATAAAATAGGATGACTGATATTGAACTATATACCCCTTGTTTATTTTTTCTTTTCTTCTTTTGGTGTCTTCTGTTAGTTTCATAAGGGCTGCTCTAGAAGTGTTTTATTTTGCATTTGTTAATCAAGCACTGGAATGCAGCACAAGTATCATAAACAAAAAATTAATTACTGAGTACATTTTATCCCTTTCAGAAGTGTTTTTGTTATGTAAAACACTCAATTACATTTGCACTTTTTACAGAATGCTCAGCTGTTGTGTAGCAATTCTTTGGTTGTTTAGTGATATAATTTCCTAACAGCTAGTAAAGGAGCATTCAACAACTGAACCATGCATTCAATTTAGATAGGAGCATCCCAGTTATTTGCACTTCTTTGGCAGGTAGGCAGCTGTGTAGGCTGGATGTTACCTTCTGGCTTTCATAACATTTGTTTAAAACCTTTGTTAGTCTCTCCCTTTCCTGGTAGTCCATTGTCTTTTTTTCTCCATTCATGCATAATGAGCTCCACTGATGAACACAAAGCCTGTTAAAATCCAGGCTTAAAAGAAAAAAAAATCCTCTTATTAGTCTGCCTTACATGCCTGTTTGTTATCCTTTACTGATTTCCATTCAAACACTATAGATTTTCTAAATGTCATATCCAAATTGGTGAAACAGGCTACTCTTGCAGCTCTTGTTTTTGCAATTTCTCTCTTTTCTTGCTAATAAGGGGTCTAACCCTCCTGATCCCACGTACGTGACGAATGTTATTGATTTTCTTATCCAAGCTCATATTCGTCTTTCTATATTTAAACCATGGACATCAAGCATTTTATTATTTTGTCTTTTGACCAGTTTCAGCAGCTTGATACATTCCTTTTCAGTTTGATGATGAAGGGAGAAATATGGACAATTTTGATTTCTAGTCACCTTAGTTTTCAGTTTTATCACATATATCATTGCTTAATATTAGTTTTCTTATTACTCTAGATGCATTATAAACGCTAAATGAGATGGGCAAGACTTGTATTGCTTAAAAGAACTGTCCACCAAATACAGTAGTTGCAAGGAAAGAGACACAGATTCATCACAGAACAAAGAAATCTGCAAAAAGCTTTGCTTCCACCAAAAGACTTAATAAATTGTAAAAGACATTACAGTGCTTAAAGTCACTTAACATCCAAAAATTCAAGAAAGATCTATATCCATTCTGCCTATACTAAGAAACCTTACTGAGATTCTGAAGGACACATATAGCTTTCCTTGTGTAGTAGAGAGAAATAGACATTTCTGGAAAGTTTTCTACAACTAAAGTCTTTTGTTTGTTTGACTGGGTTTCTTTTTTCATGACACCTCTTCACATTTAGGAGTTAAATATTGACTATGATGGTACACTATAAGATACAGATTTAAGAGTTTTAGATGTATTTTTTCTTCAGGTTCCTGCTTGGCATTTTAACATGATGTCTAAACCACTGAGGATAATATGAGCACTTCATATAAAATATATTTTTTATTTAGAGTAATTTTTCTGAGCTGAGAAAGCAATGTACACTATAAATAAGGATTAATCTCCTTCATGTGACAAAGCAATCATGACGTGGTTGCTAACTAATGCATTCAAAAGAAAAGAGGAAGGAAATACTTATTTCTACTTTCTGAATACTCTCAACTCTTTTGTTAGGAAGTAAGAACAATTAAATGAAAGGGAATCAAATGCCAAAATAATCCAGTGTTGGAATTTAAGACATATGGGATAGATATTTAGCTTAACTTTTCCTAGGACTTCATTCAGCTGCATCAAATGCCATACAACAGGCAAATACCTGCTATAAACTCATTTTGAGTGAATTTACTTTGGATTTGTTCTTGTTCAGCTGAGAAAATCCAACAATACAGTATAATAGGATTTGTCTTCTACACAAAATAAATGTCACAAGTACTTTGAAATTTTACCTTAAATATTTTCATATAATAATACATTTGTAAGGCATCAGCTTCATAAATACGTATTATTTTAATATTTCATATTGAGGCATATATTGTAATTAACCTTCAGATGAAAAAGAAAATAGAGGCCTTAACTGACCTCTGACTGACTTTTGTGCAAATATTTCAGCCTTGCAAAGGGTACATGAAAGTCACTGTTTTTAGTTAGTTTAGAGTGCAGCCTTATGTTGTCTGAATATATAGTCTTTTCATCAGTATGTACAATTTCCAAAAGAAGTATAGTGTGCTGGTTTATGCTGGGTAGAGTTAATTTTCTTCACAGTGACTGTTATGGGGTTGTGCTTTGGATTTGTGCTGAACACAGGGTTGATAAAATAGAGGTGTTTTGGTTATTGCTGAGCAAGGCTAACACAGAGTCAAGGCCTTTTCTGCTTTCTATACAGCCACACTGGCAGGGAGGCTGGGGGCTCTTTGGACATTGGGAGGAGACACAGCCAGGACGGTGACCCAAACTGACCAAAGGGATATTCCAGAGCAGATGACATCATGCTCAGTATATAAAGCCGGGGCAAGAAGGAAGAGGGGAACATTTGTAGTGATGGCGTTTATCTTCCCAAGTCACTGTTACATGTGATGGGGCCCTGCTCCGCTGGAGATGGCCAAACACTTGCCTGCCCGTGGGAAGCACTGAATGAATTCCTTATTTTGCTTTGCTTGTGTGCACAGCTTTTGCTCTCCCTATTAAACTGTCTTTGTCTCAACGCGTGAGTTTTCCAGTTTTTATCCTTCCAATTCTCTCCCCAGCCCTGCTGGTGTGGGAGTGAGTGGCTGCGTGGGCTTGGCTGCTGGCTGGGGTTAAACCATGATATATGCAATCAGTAACAAGAAACCATAAAAACCTGTATCAAGTATTGTCACCTTCACATATTGCTGTATATATTTTAGTGATATGAATAATGATCTCTGAATCCAGATTATGCCCATACTTCAGCAACATTTGTAAAGACTTGTACAATATGAACTTTTTTAGCACTTAATTTAACCATGTTCTTTATATCATTAAAAATGGGAGCTTCACATTACTCTTGACCAGAAAGGGCACATTTATTTTATCCCCAAGGCAAAACTTCTGATTGTATTTAAAATCATGTGTTTTGTTCTTAAATAACTTAAAATGGTATTTCATACTACCTTGTAGAGCTTCCATTTTCAAACACTTTTATAATTAACTGATAGACATTATTCTTAGAGAATATGGAAGAAGTGCATGTATGATTATGTGTAACTTCTGTTAGCAACAGAAACATAAAAACTGGTTTTAAACAGATCTAACTCCTCAGAAAAATAATGGAAAAATTATGTAAGAATCCAAATTCAAGCAGACTTTAAAAAATTAGCTTTCCTGGTATATTTTTTCTGACTTTTCTCAGTGGTGTTTTATGTGTTCTTTTCAGAATAGAAAAAAAAATAAACAAACAAAAACTAAACCCTCAGCAGTACAGTAAATTATAAAGCTTATGGAAGCAGTGATTGAAAAGTGGTGTCTGTATTCTCTCTGTGCTTTGGACAGTGAGCTTTCATTTCATACATCATTTATAAGTAGCTTCAGTGACTTCACTAAGTCAGTAAGAACCTTTTAGACAAAGAAAATCAGATGTATATATTTGTTCTGAATGTTAAAAACCCAACTTTATTTTTAATTTAAGAATTTTCATTAAAATTCTTAGTTTTTGGATGAAAACCTTAAATAGGTTAACACAGCCTCAGTATTAGTCATTGCCTTAAAATGTGGGTGTATATTTAGTTTTTCAGGAAGCTGGGAAAAATCCACTTTCCTATATTTTTTTTTAGTTTAGTGCCAGATAGTGACAGGCTGTTCTCTATTGCAAAAAAAAAAAGAGGTATAGGGGGATGATTTAAAGCATTTTTTTTTTAATGTAGACCCACATAGAAACAAGCTACTCTTCACAATTTTAAGAACCACTAGCCTAGACTGCCACCTACACAGCAATCTAAGAAATATTTTTCTCTCAAAAAGACTTGAAACTTTCCCCAAATTAATCTTCGACTTGCATTTACTTCAGGTTTCTGTTCCAGGTTTTCAAGTTCTCTCCTAACTTGAACCTTGCTTACCATGCTGGATTATCATGTCTCTCCCTGTTCTGGTCTCAGCAACATTAGTTACAGGTTTATCCATCCTCAGTACCTTCTCTCTTGCTTCCATAAATTTGTTAAATATTTTCTCAGCTATTATCTAGCAAATCCCTTTGTTCTAGTCTTTTAAATTCTACTGTAAGATTGGTTTACCAACACAGATATAATCTGATCATCCAATGAAGGCCTAAATCCGCAGTAGGGAAACTGTCAGATCCAGAGCACAAGCTGGAATGGCATAGCACTGAACTGTTGGCATGATCCCCAGCACTATTTTAGTTCCATCCAACCAGAAATCTCTCATGCAATGCATAGTCTCAACTTGAGAGTTGGGATCTGTGGAGGACCAGATCTAAGCATGTTTTGTCTCATATGTAGAAGAGAGGGTCCCACAAAGGTGGGGCAGTGTTGTTTAGAAGCCAACTTCCTGTTCCACCTGGACACTCATCCTCAGTCATGTCCCCCTCAGGCTCATTTCCTGGAGGAGTCAAAAGGGCTGGCTGCACATGCATAAATGAAATGGCCCAAAAAATCTTGGTTACATAAGAGGTGTGTATCAGGTTAACTAAAAAATGAAGTGGATTGGTCCCCCTCCATCTCTTTTTCCTCTCTTTCACTTTCTTTGTCTCACTACCCCTGATTCAGACCATCCACATGGCAGGATCAATGTGGGATCTAAAGACTGGTGATCACCTTTGTCCTCTTTCTTTCTTTTCCTCTTTCTCTTTTCCTTTCACTCTTGAGATATCAGGTGCTCCTGTGCTTAATTTCTGACTGGAGTCACTTTGGTGTTGTAAGAGTGGACTAACGAGAACTTTTACTATCACAGATCCATGGTTTATTGAAACTTCAGAGATACAAATTCAGAACTGCCATTCATAAATGTGGTGATTCAGTCATCCTAATTTTACCATCAATCAAGGTTAATTTCACCTAGGTATCATCTGATGCAGCCAGAGGTGAAAATCTTACTGAAGAGGTGTCCCTGGATTCTTCCATCGATGATTTCAAATGACAAAATTATACTTTTGGGAGAAGTAGAGGTAAAACTGTAGTCATATAACTTGCTGGTGCTCTCATGAAGAGGGGGAGGGGAAGAGGAAAAGGTAGCCACTTTATATGTAAATGAGGGCTATTGAGTTAAGATTTCTCTTTGTAAGTAAAGAGTGAGATCACAAAGACTGGGTCTGCACCTGGCACCTCAGTATCACTCCCTCCACCACAGGGATGATTGCAGCAATAAGAGTGATCTTGTGCTTGATAATCTAGCATCCCTATCAGCAGCCTATAACGTCCTTTAGCAGTCTATCACAGTAATCCCCTCACCACATATCTCATGGCTGCAGGCCTCATACCTAAAGAGGAAAGGTATGTTAAATATATGAATATGTATATTCATAACAAGTTGCAAAATAAAAAAGAAAACCATGTTCTCTATGCACATAATAGATAAGGAAAAATAAGATTATATTGCAGAAAAAAGTTCAAATATTAGATAAACTGCCATAAAAAGCAGGAGAAAAAGGCATAAGAGCAGATTGAATAAATTCACTGATGAGTATTCCTACCTAGATTAAATGTTTTGTACTTCCCTCTTTTGTAGTTTATTTCAAACTATTCCTTTAATTTGTGACCAGCATTGTGTATTCATAATCCTGTATGCCAGATTTCTTACTAAATTGCCTAGCTCATTGATATAAGAAATTCTTTATTTCATATTTCAGGTCATATATTTGCATGGTATATAAGCCAAGAATGTGATTCCTGGAGTATCCAACACACATTGACTTCATACATCCTCTCAGCAGGCACACAAGTTGAATATTCCCCAGATTGAGCTGGGTGTCACTGTTTTAAGACCTGGGCCAGGACCAGTTATTGCTGCTTCCCCTGCTCCAGTTTCAGCCCTGGGGTTAACAGAGAGGTGACATCCCTCTTCGCCACAGGCACTGTCTAGCAAAACATAGCCCTTTGTGTGCTTGGAGTCCCTTTGGGATGATAGGGCCCACTGCCAGGCTGCAGCTGGCAGTGCAGGAGAAGTAAGTGGAATGTGACAGGGAAACCTATAAATATAGCACCAACCAGAACCCAAGCCTGAGGAGAAGGAAAACATCAATATCACTCTTCTCTCGGCAGACACCTGCACATGCTGACAAGTAACTGTGACCCCCTGTCTCACATACTTCTTGAGAAGGGCTGAAGAATCATCCTTAGGATCCAGAGGGACACTGAAAAGATAATCATAACATCAAAGAAAATGCATAGATACTAGGAAGACCTTAAAACAACTTCCACAATTTAACTGCATTATTAATGAGACTATGGCCTATAACATGACTTTGAATGTAACAATATGAGTTCAAATAATTTCATCTACTATGTATCTTCTCCAGATCATAAATATTAAAATTAAATCAAGTAGGAATAACACTTCGAAACTGAGTATCTTTTTCTGGACCACTTCCAGTAGTATCACTAAAAAATTGTATTATTTTTTAACATGCAGGTTATGTTGTTGATAGGTAAGTGACAAACAAAACATTCCTGATTACTATGAGCATGCCCACTGCATTATGTGTTAGGGAATCCTGAACTCCAGAAATCTGTGACTACCACTGATGCTTTTAACAGGCAAAATATCTACTGTAAATCGATTATTTTCCTTTCTTCTGTAAGTGTGTTTAAAGACAGATGGAGGTGAGATGCTTGAACAGTCTGGATTGATAGAATACTGAGTACAGATCATAAGGTAAAATAACAATATTTTCCAACTTATGATTGCAATATTTATCCCAGCTTTATTTTCATGTTGCTTCAGTGCACATTTTGTCCATAAAATACATCATTTATTTGTGTATGAATCGTCATACATGTACAAAGACCTCCAACTCCATTTTAAAGAAGTTAGAAGAGACCATGTATCAGAAACTGGTGCATAAAAGTTTCAGCAAAGACTATTTCCTTTACCAAACCTTGACAGCCCTGTCTAGATATTACAGACTCATAGAAGGATAGAAGTTAGAAGCTGGACGCCACATCATGCAATGTCTTGTATAGAGCAAGATCAAACTTGAATCAGTGCCATTTTGTTCAAGGCCAGTTTAGTTTCATACATCTCTAGAGACAAAAAATTCACTACTTCTCTCTGAAAACTGCTCCCATGCTTGCTCAAATCCGTGTTGAAAATGGTTTTTTTGTTTAATTGTGTCTTGGTTTGAGGGACAGATGTCTGCTAAGGAAGGTGGGGACCTTCCTGGAAGGGAAGAAATTACCCCTTCCTGTGAATTATTGTAACTTTGAAATTACAGGGCTTATGAGCACAAATGTGGGAAAAGGGATAACAGTTCTGTACTAAAATGTACACATGTAACACAATAGAACAAAGAAGAACAGCAGCAAAACCAAAAACCAGTAACAGACGTTTCCCACTCGCCACGGGGTTTCCCCCGTGGGGGCGGTGGTGCGTCCGCTGAGGCAGGGAGGCTGCAGTGCCTCACTCGCGCCTCAGGGGCGCTGGTGGCTCAGGCGGCCAGAGGGGCTGCGATGGCTCCCCCGCGCCTACAGGGGCCGCTGCAGCGCAGCTCGCCAACCCTCATGGGGCAATGGCGGCCCTGGAGGTGGAAGCAGGGAGAAGGTGGAGGGGGAAAGGTTTCGGTTTTCCCTGGGTTCTCATGAGTCCGGTGCACTCTCTCTCTCCCTCTCTCACTCTCTCTCTCTCTGTCTCTCTGTCTATCTCTCTCCCCTCTGGCAAGCAGTAGGCTTGCAAAGATGCATCAGTAGGGACTCCACAGCAGTAGTGGGCCACAGTGTAGGAGAAATCCCGCAGCCAAAACAGCACCACTGTCTCCCCTCCAAGCAGGGCAGAGTGACTGAATTCCCAGCTAAGAAACTGCCCAACCCCACACCATTCCCCTTCCCCTCCCGCAGAGCCATTTCAATGGCATGTCAAGGCCCTGGCTAGTTCAACTGTATTATCAATGGCCCATCCACCATTTGCTGGGCAACAAATGAAAAAAAATTCCCTGGAAAGAACCCAACCCTCAACAAACTGTAATTAGATTTTTTTCCTCACTGAAACTCCCTCCACTGTCTCTACTCTTCAGATTGTTCACCTTTAAAAAGAGCGTGAGTCTGATTTCTTCATATTCACATTTCAGCCATGCTCCTGTGAGACCCCACCTTGTGTACTGCATCCAGCTCTGTGATTCCCAAATAAGGACATGCACCTGTTGGATTGAGTCCAGAGTGAGGTCACAAAGATGATTAGAGGGACGGAGCACCTCTCCTGTGAGGAAAGGCTGGGAGAATTGGGATTTTTCACCCTGGAGAAGAGAAGGCTTTGGTGTGACCCAGTTACATCTTTCCAGCACCTGAAGAGAGCATGCAAGGAAGATGGAAAGAGACCTTTTACAAGAGCATGTAGTGATAGAACTAGGGAGAATGGATTCAAACTGAAAGTGGGCAGATTTAGGTTAGAGATCAGGAAAAAATTCTTTACTGTGGTGGTAGTGAGGCACTGGAACAGGTTGCGCAGAGAAGTTGTGGATGCCCTGTTCCTGGAAGTGTTTTAAGGCAAGGCTGGATGGAGTTCTGAACTATATGGTCTAATAAAAGATGTGCCTACCCACAGCAGGGGGATTGTAACTAGAAGATCTTTAAGGTTCCTCCCAACCCAGACCATTCAATGATTCTATGATTAGGTAATTGAACATGGATATTTCTTCCTTCCTGAATATCATCTTCTTCAAGCTGAACGAACTCTATTCTGTAGCCTCACTTCATTCCTCTGAGCTCCATTCCCTCGCTCATCTTGGCAGGAATCCTTGGAAATTTCTCCAGTCTTCCAATATCTTTCTGGCACTGCAAACCCCAAAACTAGATACTGAACTGTAGATTTGGTCTCATACACACTGGACAGATTTGAGTAACCCCATCATTCTATCTGTCAGCTTTGTTTTTATTAATGGACACCATATGTGTTTTACCTTCACCTCTACGTGGTTGCGTGGTGACTCATCGTCAACACAATGCTCACCAGGAACCTGAGTCCTTTGCTGCAAAGCTGCTTTCTGCTCTTTTCAATTCCTACCTTCTGCTGTTGCTGCCTTATTCTATCCCAGGTGCAAGACTTATCCTTTTCCTGAACTTCATGTTTTTTCTTTCTATTTCTCTAAATTGTTGACTACCCTTTGAATAGCTTTCCTTTAAAATACTGTTTGCTTTTTTTTGGACTAAATAAAGTACCTTGCTGTCTTCATAGGAAATAACTAATTGATATTTACAATTAAAGGTCAAACACATAGTGGGCATAAATCTGTACTTAATTTTAGATCCTAATTCTAAATTTCATTAAGATGGTTAGTACAGCACACAGAAAAAGATAAAGAAATATGCATGTAGATATAAAGCAAAATTGTATTGAAACTATGTTGCAGTTTTTGAGTCATGAAATTGTCTTTAACAAGTCCTCTCAAATGTTTTAAATTATTTGAGAGTTTTTTTCAGTAAAGGTCTGTGCTAGTGAAGAAGGATCTCCATTGTTCTGAAAGTTTTCTGCACGCATGTTATGTATCCTCTGCATTTGGTTGGAGATCGTAAATTATCTCTGGAATAATCTACCACTACAGCCAAGTTCATTTCAAGTTTCTATGCACTTGTTGCATATTTTATATTTCACTGAAGTTTTACTCTCCTAAGGATATGGCTGGCCATCAATAGCAATCATCTGTCTCACTATGTCAAACATAATGAAGAAAACAAAGTAACACATAAAAAAGCTGATGCTAGAAATTCCTATGTGTTCTACTTGTATAGAAACCATGAGTTCTTAGTGTAAGAAGTAAATCTAAACTTGACAGGGGTTGGGGTTTTTTACTGCATTGTGGAATATTATCTGTCAAAGCATGGCCTATGAAAAAGAATGCTACCAATGTAGGCTGCTAACCTGACAAAGTCATTTCAGCTATGACACTGAATGCCATGGAAAACCTACTGTTCATCACTTTTTTAATCTTCTGCTACCAAATAAAATGCAGTTGAAAATCTAAGGTTTCTTGCTGGGGAAAAAGATTGAAACCGCGTTAACTGTTTTCATTCCCTTGCAGCATGAACTGGCTAGATAAGATCACAAAATACAAGCAGTGCAGTGACAGTGAATATATGCTGATTTCAGCAAAGTCCTTAGAAAAAACCCAGAAATATAAATACTTCCAGAGAAAAGATGGCATGCTGTGGACAGAACATTATTTGTGGTAACTTTGCATTGTAGTAAAGAAGTTGGACTGTCTTTCTGCACTGGAGTCACAAAGACTAAACACTATGTTGAACTGAATTTATCAATGCTAGTTTTAAATCTCTTAATATCAAGCATTGTAGTAAGAGTGTTTTCATTGTTTTCAGTTCTACTGAGAACCAGTTTCTATGGAAGGCATTGGATTCTTGTCTGCACCTCCCGTTACAAGGAATCATAAACTAAGAGGAAAATGAGGTAACTATCTGTTGAGCTTTTAGAGCATTAGGTTACAGTTGATTAGCAGCCATGAACCACATTTGATTTTAAATGTCTTCGACAACTTCTCTTTTAACAGCTATCTGGTAGTTGCTACAGATTATTAAATAGCAAAAAAACCCATTTAATACTAATGAAGCTTCTTTCTTGTATAAATAATGAGATACCTGTTAAAGATCTTTCACTGAATGACTGTGTGTTCTTGCTGAAAGTGAAACTTTTGGTTTGTGAAAAAAGTCAGTCTTCACAGATAGTCACTACTGATTTAATTCATAAACCTTCCAGTGTCATAAACTAACAAACTCTGATATCTTTGGCACTTGCAATAAGAGAAAAATATGGTCTTACAGGTACATTTAAGATAAAGTTCCACTTAGGACCCTTTAGAACTTTTGATAGTTCTCTTTGCCTTTCTGTTGTTCTCCTTTTTTTTTTTTTTTTTCCTTATGTCTCTCATAAGTATAGACAAAAATCTGTGATTAGTGGCTTTTCAAAAACTTAAAACATGACTAGAATACATATCTTTAACAGATTATAAAGCTGAGTTCAAAACACTTTCACATTTTACTTTTTTTCCTTTTAACCCTGTCACTCATTTTCCTAAGCCTTATAGTTAGCTCAATTAATGAGTGATTGAAACTACAATACTGAATTCCTATTCAAAACTGGACGCATTTCAGCACATTGAAAAATGTATTTTAAAAGGGAATCCAAATAATTTGTGTTAATGAAGAGATTGTAACTTTTAGCACTTCTTTTCACCTCCATTTTTTTCTCCCACAAGAATTAATAGACATTGTAGAGATGATATGGAGATGTGGTTGCAAGGGAAATGTATACTTTTTTTTGTTATATTATTTACCATCAAGAAACCTGATTAAGAATGCACTACTCTTCTCATATACGTTGTAGCTTCTGTGATTTTCACATTAGCAGATAAGTCTAAAGACACCCAACTCTGATTTAATTTACTACTGTGCAGTCTATTAACTAATGATGTGCAACTGGAGATGATGCTGTTTTTACAATTACAGCCTCTGACCCAGACTTAGATACTTAGTTGCCTAAATGGGCAGATAAGTAAGATTTTCAGGAACTCATAACCTTCATTTCAAGAGCAGTAAGGCTAAAGAAAGTCCAGTGGCATAATAAAAGCATCGCTGGATGCTTGTCTGCATCTTTAGATAGTCAGCTACCTTCTCAAATCAAGGTCATTCTTCTTTCTCTGTATTTCTCATCAGTGTCTCACAACACTGTATTTTTCTTTTAATTCTTATCAGGCTGACTCATCAAAACTTTGGCCTTCACATATACAATTCAGGACAAGGATGGAGTTACTACAATCACAGCCACCTGTTTGTCCAACGACACTAAGTACTTGCTTCACATGTGAAAGTATCACAATCAATTCTCATCACTGCTGATTCACACAGGTAGCATATGAGTCAAAACATGCTGAGACTTCATTATTTCTCTCATGACACTTTAGCTGGAATTTTTTCAGTCCTCTGTCTGAGGTTATAACACATAAAGGGGAATGTTGGCCCCTTATTTTTAATATCTTTAGCAAACAATATAGTCTTGCTAAGCTACAGTCAGTTCATATGATATTGTCCGTTGCTCTGATTAAAATTCATAACACAACGCAACATAGAAGACTCTAAAAGATGAGACTAAAAAAAAAGTAATTCTTGTGAGCACTCACATTATGAAAGAAGTAATTGTTGAAGTCCTTGCCAAAATTTACATTCAATATTACATAAAAAAGGAGAGTGCAGGAATAACTACTAGCTAGGATAATATATTGGAAATGAATATTATTTTTTATCTGAGATAGAAGTTTTTCAGAATTACTTTTTTGTTTTACTAGAGAAATAAATGCCTTGCTGGAAGTTGTTGGCTATTTTGAGTAGAAACATGTACAGTTATGTAAGAAGGACTTCTGAGATAATACCAAGAACATTTTTGTAAACTCAGGTATGCTAATCATCTGGCTAAGCCATTTCCCAAGGTGAGTTGACCTTGGACAGCTGCCTGACTGTTACACAGCCACTCTCTCATTCCCCCTTCTCAGCAGGGCAGGTGGAAAAAAATAAGATGGAAAAGTTTGCAGGTCAAGATAATGACAGGAAGATCACTCACCAATTGCCATCATGAGCAGAATGGACTTGACTATGGGAAGATTAGTTTAATCTGTTGCCAACTAAAAGTGCAGTGGGATGGTGAGAAACATCCCAGTCTCAACTTCACTCCTTCGTTTCTGACTCCTCTACTTCCCCTGCTCTGAGTTGTGCAGGGAGATGGAAGGGGGAGTTGTGATCAGTCCATAACAGCTGCTCTCTGCCACTGCTCCTCTCATGCCTTTCCCCTGCTCCAGCATGGGCTTCTCTTCATGGTCTTCAACCTCCTTCAGGGCACATCCCCCTGCTTCAACGAGGGGTCCACTGTGGGCTGCAGGCAGATATCTGCTCCACATGGACCTCCGTTGGCTACGGGGGTATAGGCTTGCTCCACCATGGTCTTCCCCAGAGGTTGCAGGGCAATGTCTGTTCTGGCACCTAGACCACCTCCTCCCCCTCCTTTTTCAATGACGTTGGTGCCTGCAGAGTTGTTGACATCACAGATTCTCACTCCTCTCTCTCTCATCTTCAGGATTTTTTATTTTTCCTTTTCCCCCATCCTCAAATACATTTTCCCCTGAGGTGTCCCCACCTCAGCTGTGTCCTGTGATGGGTGGATTGGAGCCAGCTGGAACCATCTGTGTCTGGCACAGGACAGCCCCGGCCTCTCCTCACAGAGCCACTACTGCAGTTAGCACCAGGGTACCATCACCCTGTACACCTGTCTGCCTTCATTTTCCCTAAATAAACAGTAACTGGAATCAGGGAAACCTTGGATCAGGAAATCATGCCTGTTCCTGTCCTCCCCTACTCTCTAATTTTAGCTCAGATCTGGTAGCTACTGTTGACTATAAAAAGAAGTCTAAGTGTTTCAAAGTCAGATATGACTTGAAGATACACTGATCTGGAGATTTCAAAAAGAGGATTTATTGGTGCTGCATTAATGCTGCAAATGTGAGAACAGATCTAATAACCTTTTACTTTTTTCTGTTTAGTGAAATACTGAAATACTACTGAAAACCTACTGGAATACTTTCTAATACACGGATCTACATCAAGACCTTTATATGATAGGCAGCTGTGTCCAGTACTTCCAGTAAGTTTTATTGAGCTTCAAAATTATTATCTGTGGTTTGTTTGGTTTTTTTTTCCCAACCTCCGTCTTCAAATTGTTAGTCCTAAAATCTCATTCATGTTATTCTTCCATAAAAATAAACAAATAATTTTAAAAAATCCCTGTGACACCTCCATTACAGAGCAGCAGCTGGTGGCTGTATGCAATTCAAAATGTAAAGCACTATCATGAATTTAATTTCCTTTGACCTTAAAAGGTAAAGTGTTGAGACTCAACTAAGTCTCAAGTATTGGTTTCTCACTTCTAAAAGTATACCAGAGTTTCTCCTAGAAATTAAAGGGTTAAATTCTCAACTATCCTCAGCATTAAGTGGTATGGGAACTTTTCTTACACACAGAGATCAAAGAAGTGATTTTCATGAATATATTTTTTTCCTTTCCTACTGAAATTCTAAATCGTGAAAGCAGAGACTCACGAAGAGCAGATGGAGGACAGGCTATTTCTGACCTCAAAGGTTATTTTTTCCTTCTTTTTTTCCCCTTTTTTATCTTTTTTTTTTTTCCTGGTGATGTTTAAATGGAACGTCCAGGAATACAAGCTTCTCATGATATTTCAGTATTTCCTCATCTGTCCTGAAAAATCCAACAAGGCCATTGTCTAAGTAAAAGTGGTTCATTGATTAAAATGCTGGGTTTTGTCAGTATTCTTTGAGCTGCATAACTCTTTTTTCCCAAGCTCAGGATTCAGGTGTCAGGAAACCTGTAAGCCCAGTCACATGTGGATGCATTTTTGGATCTAAAATTGACGATGTTTTTATATAACATAATTCAGCCACATGAAGACATGTCCGAATTAACTTGAGCATATAAAATCAAGTACAGTACTGCCATTTTCTCTAGGACCAGAAACAACTTACATACATCTGCAGAGAAGTGTCTTGGGTCATAAACATGAGAGGATATTCCCTAATCTGGAGGAGAATGGCTCAGAGTTACTTCACTAGTTATGTTAATGAAGAAACTCCAGCCATGTTCTACTCTTTCCCATGTGGCTATTAGGGAGAAGAGATTTCCTTTGAGGCAGGTGATGGAGACAGAAAAAAGGGAAGAGATAAGACATTCAGTACAGAAGATGAAGTCCTGTCAGCTCTTACATCCTTTACTAAGATACATCACATGGCCATGGGAGTTGCCCTATATTAGAGATTTCCTGCACTTATTCAAGTTCACCAAGTAATAAAATGAAAGAATATTTAAGCATGTTGGTTGGTTCTCCAAATACCATGCTTATGCACTGGAATGGATGAGCACAAGAGGTGGGAGGCCAGACACTGGAGTGCAGACAATCTCGGAAAGTTTTGTGAATTTGCAAATAAAAGTTTTATTTCTTTCTTTAGTCTGCTTCATTACCAAGCAATTAAAAACTTTCAGATAACACTTGGAACCTAAAGTATGAATGCAGTGATGTTACAAGAAAACCTTTCCTCCTTAAATCTGTAACTCAAAATTCAACACTCTTGATTTTTTAACAAATCACATCAGATCAGGATGAACACTAGCAAACTTTTCATTAACTATTACATTATAAAAAATAAGGCTTATCACATTATTCTGATAGTATTGAATACACTTTATTTGAGCTGGGTAATGAGTAAACATCTGACTCACGGGGACTTCAGATTTATGCACAATGTGCATTTTTCTGGAAATATGGGAATAATATAAACCAGGTCAGAATAAGTGTGAGAATTCTGTACTGAAGCTTGTGCAAAGAAATGAATAAATAACTTGAGTAGACAGTTAGATTGATAAGAAAGTGGCTGGACAGTTGTATCCAGAGGGTAGTGGTCAATGGGTCAGAGTCCCAGTGGACAACAGTGACATGTGATGTCCCTTGAGGTCCATATTGGGACCAATGTTATTTAATTTCTTTATTAATGACATAGGCAAAGGCATCGAGTTCACCCTAAGCACATTGGCAGATGGCTCCAAGCTGAGTGGTGCGATTGACACACCTGAAGGACAGGGATGCCATCCAGAGGGACCTGGACAAGCTTGAGAAGTGGGCCCATGAGAATCTCATGTGGTTTAACAAGACTGAGTGCAAGGTGCTGCATCTGGTCAGGAAATATCAGATATCAGCACAGGCTGGGGATGGACAGATCAAGAGCAGGATCCTGCTGGAGAAGGGTTGGGGGGTGCTGGTGGATGAGAGGCTGGACATGACCCGGTAATGTGCACTCCTGGGCTGCATCAAAAGCAGAGTGGCCAGCAGGATGAGGGAGGTGATTCTGCCTCTCTTCTTTGGTCTGCTGAGACCCCACCTCGAGGTCTGCATCCAACTCTGGAGTGCCCAGCAGAGGAGGAACACTGGTCGGTTGGAGCAAGACCAGAGAAAGGCTGCCAAGTAGATTAGTTTTTCTCAGTTGGTTAGAGCATGATGCTAATAATGCCAAGGTCACTCACCCTGTATGGGCCATTCACTTAATTAGCAAGAGTTGGACTTGATGATCCTTCTGGGTCCCTTGCAACAGACTATTCTGTGATTCTGTAGACAGATGGAGCACCTCTCCTATGAAGAAAGGCTGAGAGAATTGGGATTCTTCAGCGTGGGTAAGAGAAGACTTTTGGGTGACCTAATTGCAGCCTTCCAGTACATGAAGGGAGCCTATAAGAAAGCTCGAGAGGGACTTTTTACAAGAGCATGTAGTGACAGGACAAGGAGAAATGGATTCAGACTGAAAGAGGGCAGGTTTAGATTAGCTATTAGGAAAAAAGTTTTGACTGTTAGGTTGGTGAGGCACTGGAACAAGTTGCCCAGAGAAACTGTGGATGCCCCATCTGTGGAAGTCTTTAAGACCATGTTGGATAGAGCAACCTGGACTAGTGAAAGGTGTCCATGTCCATGGCAGGGGAGGTTAGAAATAGATGATCTTTAAAGTCCCTTTCAATACAGACCAGTCCCTTTCAATCCAGACCATTCTGTGATTTTATGATTAAATAAATTGTATAAGGCAAATTCTGAACATTAGTAATCTATAAAATAAAACCATTTGTCTTAGTTTAAAAGA
>WBMZ01014309.1:35943-46523 GCA_013400975.1 Atrichornis clamosus | reverse complement strand
CCCGCCCGCGCCCCCTCCCCGCCTCGTCGTGTGCGCTCCGGCTCTCGCTCCCCCGCTGCCGCCCCCCGGCCCCGCCGGGCTCCGGGGACACTCCTGCGGGGCCGCCGCGGCCCCCCGCGCCCGCCGGAGTTCCTCTTCCCCGGCGCCCCGAGCGCGCTGTACGGATAAACAAACAGACTCCCGCGGTGATGGACACGAGTGCGTGGGGCGCTCCCCGGCTTTGTAACGAGAAGCTTTTAATAAAATCTGTGCTCAGAAGCTGGGGCAGCGCTTGGTCTGCTGGTTCGCTGTTACTCCGTCTCCGGGAGGCCGCGCCGGGCAGTGGTGCCGGTCACCCAACACCGCGCTCCGGGCGGGACCCGCGGGCAGAGCCCGAGCCCGGCGCGCAGGTCACGTAACAGGGATACGGTTCCCTCTTGCCGCGCTGCTTCTTCCCTGGTAGTATTTTTAACCCAAAGTGAACTTGAGCCTGGCTGCGGCTGGTAGATCTCGGTTTGGGATTTGCTTTTGCCAGTTTTCCACAGACTTGGGTGCTGCACCGCGAACAGGATTTGACCTCTATCTCAGCTTTAATAGCAAATGTCAGCTCAGATGCCTTTTTCCACCTTACACTAGCGTTGCCTTGCTGCAGCTGTGGGGCTTTTTTTCCCATTTTCTTGCCTAGAATAGAAGACAGTGTTTTGACTTTATTCTACTTTCAAATCCTGGATATCTGTAGTTTTGTGTACAGTAGTAAGTAAAAACGACATGGCAGACTTAAGAAACTTTTTAAGCAAAGACTCTTACACCTCTTAAATGTATACAAGCATAAAAAATTTTAAATGGTCAATGGATTTTTCTTCCCAAAACATTTTAATAATTTTCCTCCTTTTTTACAAAATTTCTTCCTCTTAAATATTGGAATGCCTGCACATCATTTGCTTCAGGAATAACACCTGTCTTCTTTTATTTTCCCCTGGGATTGGAAACTTGTTTCCTATTTCTTAAATAAAGGACCAGAGACTTACTTTGAAATATCACGTATCTCTCTTTAGTCCCATTCTGAACACCACTAAACACTATTTCAGAATACAGGAATTTTAAAACTCTACTTGTATATCCTTTCCTTGTATCAACAAGTGTGGATTTATACAGTAAAATACAAAGACACTGAAATAGGTTTTATTCAAAATGGGTATTTGTGATTCACATGTATACTTCCTTGTATGTGAATTTCTGTTTTCTGTCACTTCCACCACTTTTGAAATGAAGGCCAAAGATGCTATACATCGCTTCACTGAATAATACCAACGTGAGAAGAGGGTTTCTAAAGTTTTAATTGATTAATAGATATCTAAGAACTTCCGTAAGCAATGTAGCTGTTGATAGTGATTAAAGAGAGTGTAATTGTTCGTGTATTTCATTCATTCTTGGTTTGATGGAATACGCACTACATTTTAAATACAAAAATGGGACAGAAAACCCTTGCTTGTTGTTTTTTGTAGTTTTAGAAAAACATTTTATTTTATTCTATTTCATAATAAGAATGGAAGACTCTCAGATCCTTATTTTCTAACACAGATCTCTGCATTTCTTCACCAGCTTTGTATCCTCACAGGTCAGAGAGGAAAGGGAACAGAGGTAGTTGTGTATTTGCTAAGCATCACTTACAGGTGACTTAAAATGAAACAGTTGCATATAGGGAAGAAGAGTGTAATAATTTTTAATGCTTTCATTTAGTTGACAGAACACCAGTATTCAGATTAGTACTCTCAGTATGGTGTCTGGATCTGCACTAAATGATCTGCATCTAATTTTTTTTTCTCATCGTTTTGGTGATAAGGGTGTCTGCTGCTATGGATTAAAAAAAGAATCAAACAAACAAAAAACCAACACAAAAAACCCCCAAAGGTCTGCAAGGGGAAAAAATGGGTTTGCTGATACAGAAAATTTAGAAACATCTCATTTAGACTGTCAAGTCATCAATCTGGCTGTTTCTTGGAAACGTGCACCAGCATAGCTATTGCTGGTACTGATGTCAAATACAAAATCTTCTGTAGATCTTACTCTGCAAAGTAGCTGTTCTGCTGCAGTAAGAAGCACCCCGATCTTGCTTAAGTGCAGCTTACAGCTCTGTAGGTACATATTTTGATAAGCCCTGCCTTGGAATTTCTATTGGCACCCTTTTGAAACAAATGGGATATTCACACTTCACCTCTATTTTTGGATCTCTGGAAGCAAGTGGAGAGCAGTTACTCATGCCACACTTCTCAAGGCTTTTGTGCAGTGAGAAGGCCATGCTAGCTTTCTGCCACTAATTAACTAAAGTTAGTTTCATGGGAAGTGACAGCAATACTCATCTACAGAAACAACCCTACTGAATTTGGTTTGAGCTCTCTGGTGCCCTAACTGCATACAGTTGAAGTTTCGTGACAAGGCAGTGATTTCTTTTTTTCTCTGAATCAAAAATCGTGTTGCCTCATCTGCAGTCTGTGAGGTATTATTTAATGGTGATTTTGAAAACCTGAGCAGCTTGCCAGTAATGATCTGTGTACTTCTCCCAGCACGAAGGCATTGATACCTATTTTGGTCTTCAAAGCTTTAAGATTGTACCGCAATTTAAAAAGGTGAGTGAGAACAAATACAGGACCTTACATTTTTCCATATTTCTAAAACAGCATTGTCATCTGTGCAAAAGGTGAAAATGTTCCAGGCTCTAGTTGGCCTTTAAGGTAAAAAAGCACTTGAAAACAGCCAAGGATTCTCTCATTCTGGTGCTGTTTTTATCTGGCAGTGCTGGATTTACAGTATTATGTGTGAAGTGGAAAGAATAGAAAACTCAGTGCTGGAAGAGCCACTTGAAGGTGAGAGGGTAAAGAACTTGGAGGAAGTGTGTTCCTGTTTGGATGCATGTATATGATTTTCCTAACATACATACATACACACAAGTTTAAAGCAGCATTGATACTTGTTAGTTACAGTGATTTTGAGCAGAGTGCAGAGAGGTATGGGATATTATCTAAGATAATAAGCATTCCTGTTTTTCTCCTGAGAATATTGTGAGATTTGATATTTGTAATAAGTCAAGGCCATTAGGTGAAAGAGGGAAAATTAGTTCCAAAGGTAGGAGAGTCCTGCCAGTTGCTGTTACAGATTTTGTTACTTTTCAGTTGTTCTCTAACTGGGGACTGCACTAGCTACTTTAGACACAGTTGCAGAAAGCCATACAATGAACTATTTGGAAGCTACCTTACTGCAGGAAACTGAAACAAAAATGTCTATCCTTGCCGTTTTCATGCTTTTTGAAGGGGAGAGTTTAAGCAATGTGTAAAAATCTCTGATTCTCTAAGTGTTGTTCAGTGATAGCTTGTTTGGTCAATGAGATTATGAGAAAAACTCTTTCTCCCTGCACTTGGAGGAACTAAAGCTGGGTTGTATTTTCTTCTTTTGGCAGAAACTTTTTCAGATTGATTTCTAAACTTAGAAAAGAACAGGTAGCCTGAGAAATCCAGGAATTTTTGAAGCTTATCTACTGCCTGATGAACTGAAACCATAGTTCCACATAGAATTTTTTGATAGTAATACTGGCCACCTTCCATGTCTTTTCCAGTGCACTGGCACAAATGCTTGGGCTACTACATGGGAAAATGATCCAGCTGGATGAGGGGTGCAGAGCCCGGTTCTTTTTCACCTGGATCATTCCCTCCCGTGATGGCTGCATGGCTACACAGTAGCTGTACCAGCATAAGGGATGAGGCTGGAATGAGCAAGGAGATAAGGGCAGCTCAAGCAACTGTGCTAATAAATGAGAAAATGCAGCTTACATTAAAATTTTTAAGTTATTGCTGTGTTTATAACTAAGCTGGATGTCACAGATCCTGCTGTAGTTCTTGCTGCAGAGCTGGATCATTCAGCTAAGTTTAAGTATTTACATGTTCTAAATAGGAGAAAACATGAAAAACAGCTATTCCCAAACTTCAGTATCATGTATTTGTACTGATTCTTGTGCTACTTATTTACTTGGCTTAAACACCTTTTTTGTGTTTTTTTTAATCAAGTTCTCTGTGCACTTCCTTTTTCTTAGGCTTCACATTTTATTCTAACTTCCCTAGTTGCTGTTCTCTGCAGTTCTTTGCTGCAATATTTTAACCATCTCTCCAGAAACTCTACAACCTCCTGTGACATTTTGGGTCCAATATTACATGCACTTTTCAGATAGATGCTACCCTCAATCTCTCATTCTCTACTGCTGTTCCAATATCAATTGGATTTTGCTTTCTCTTCCACCTTTTTTGGGGCTTAATGTAAAATCTCTTCTCATCCATCTTATCTTTTATACCCCACGGAATAATGGATGGGAAGCATTATTTTCTTGCCTTTTTTTTTCGGATGATGCTTCATCTGTTTCTGTGTAGCTGGCCTGGCCTCAAACTCCACTGGTGCCTGTCCATTCCTCCAAGTGGCATATTTGTTGCTGTGGTTTCATCTGAGCTGATAGAACTCTGTGTGGCTCTCAAGAGACAGCTTGCTCCCTCCTCTCCTGCCCCTGGTTGGGTGGGTGTTTGACCATCCCTTTAGGTTGGCTGTAGTGTTGATTGTATGTAAATTCTAATGAGCCAGTTCAAATCGCTAACCCAGGAGAGAACTGTGTGTTTTTATTAGGTTCGTTTTCCCCTGCATGAGTGAGCTGAATTGGCTGGTGATTGAGATGCTGTTAGCACAAACACCGGTGCAAATTTGCGGAGGGACTGTAGGAAAAGGAAGGAGGGGGACACAGCTTTCTCCCTTCAGCAGCAGAGAGCTGAGTTAGCAGACCCATGGCAGCACATCCATGCTTTGGATTGAAAGAAGGAAGAGCTGAGCTCTGTCCGGGGTGATTAGAGCCACATCAGTGTTATATTTGCAGCAGGAAGCTAAAATACAGTAAGTTGAAGGGAAAAACAAAAAAAAAGAGAGGAAAGTTTCCCTGTTTTAAAAGTCTGGTGGTGTCTGTGTGGCTGAACTAACTGCTCCTTATCAGAGGCAGGTTTCAGTCTTCTTAAGAGGTTAGATCAGTGTACCTCTTAGGTCCTTTTCGTTATGAGAAGCCCAGGCAGCCGAGAAGAATTACACATAACATGTCTTTAACCAAGCCCAAGTTGAAATACGAAACTCCAGAAGGGGTCCAGGTCCCACACTTTGGTGTAAATCCTGTTTATTGGCCCAAGGCACCTGGGTAGTGAGCTCACTGTGGTTTCGCTGTTGCTACAAACTGATGGATGCCTTGGCCTGTCATCCGGATTGTAAAATAATAATGGTGGCTGAAACTACTGGCATGGAAGTTGTAGCGTAAGGTTAATGTGGTGTGTGTAACCAGTGCACATTATCCTGGGCTGGGGAGAGGAAGAAATCTGTTATCTGCTGTACATAGCTGCTTTGTCAGCAACGTGGCTGTTCAAAAAATGCATCTCTGCCCAATCCTCAGAAAGCTAATGTTGATTATGTAAAAAATACTCATCCTGTTTCCAGTCTCCCACTCTTAAGCAGAGTCATCAGTACAAAACTAATCAAATTACAGAATTTAGGTGTATTTTTCAGCATCTTTGTTTGCTTCCCACAGTGTTGTGACACGTATACCCATGATTTGATCTACTTTGCTTTCACTGACAGTCCTGGTGGCAGCAAGGTAGACTCTGCACCACCTTCCCTGTTCGTGCTCCTGTCCCAGTAGCACCGGTATGACCATCTGTGAAACGAATCAGAGAGCTGGTCCAGGCTAGAAGTTTGTTGTGTTTCCTTGTCTGTAGTGTAAATTGGTTGCCCAGTCCCATTTACTAGACAGCCTCACAGACAGGTGTAAAGGTATAAATAAGAAAGAATTTAGAGGAAAGTTGAGCCTGAGCTGGCAGTGCTGCCAACAGAAATGCTTGCAAGACTGTAGTTGCAGAAAGCAAAATTGACATTTTCTTTTGTGTGCAACACACTGATGTAAAACACAGGTTCTGTTTCTTTCTCTGGCTCTTTCTGGTTCATCAGTGGCTCGTGTTGCTTACTCAGGGTCATTGCTGACTTTCAGCAAATCACATTCCTGTTCCATGAGGACAGTCATGTTGCCCACAGGTAATGCAGGTCTTAAACTCCAGTTAGGTATTTGAGAAACAAATTATTCTCTGTTTGGAGATGGTGCTTTTGCAGAGTAGATCTTCCTGGCAAGCATATGAGAGATCTTTCTTCTTTCAGAGGCTCTCCTGCACTGCCCAGGAAAATTGAAGAAATACATGAAAAATAAACCAGAATCCACTTGGTTGATAACATTAGTCAGAATTATTTTACTACAAAGTTTGAGCACTGTTTCGTTTCAGTTGGTTTTTAGAGAGAGGCTGGGTCATAGATGTAATTTTGGTGCATAAATCTGATGATGCTTCAAGACTTGTGTTAATTGACCAAGCAACGATGTTTCCAATAAAACTAGTAAAGCCAGAGCAATTTTAGGATTTAAAAGTATTTCCAAGTCTGAGCTGTGGTTTAACACCTAAATCTTTTGGTTTTAATGTTGCAATCAATTTTGTGAATAGGATGTATTCAGAAATTGGACAAGGGCAAGGTTTGTAAGGAAGTGTTTTTCTTGTGCATACTTGGGGATACTCTGCTCTAGCACTCCAACCTCAGAAAGAATTCAAAGGTTTTCACTTTTCAGAGAGCATTGAAGCAAAAAATATTCTATACTGCCTGTTAAAAATGAAACAAAGCTATTAAATCATAACAAAAAATATGTAGCTTTTACAGATACAGGTTATTTTGAATTTTTTTCAGACATTTGACTTTATATTTGGTAATTATCAGCTTTGTGTAAATAATTCAGTCTTGCTTTCAGGTGACCATTTTTAAAGATACTCTATTAATAAAACAGTGAAAGTGTTGGTCTGAAACATCCATTTTGTTGTGTTTTCTTTCTGAACTCATTAGAAGTGTTCCGTTTTTTTTAAATAAGACTTTCCACTATTTACCAAGTTACATATCTTCATGCTTTTATACTATGGGTTGAACTCTAGAAATACCACATACGTTCCAAGAATCAAGCAGAACAAGTATTGTTTGTTTTAATAGTTTATGCCTGTAAAACTTGCAGCATTAATATCTGAAGTGACATTTTTTATGAATTAATGCTTTAGCCACTGACATTCAGAAGTGGGTTAGAAACATTAGCCATCTGTCCCTTCTCCCCAACAGACAAAATCTCAGCAGACACAAACTCTGCCTAGAATTCTCTTACCAAGTTTAACTGTGCAGCTGATAAATACCTAAAACTTCCTGCTTGCCCCGAGTTCCCTGACTGTTCTCTGAAACAGAAGAATTATGTGAAAACAAGTGTGATCTGTGTCACTTTGGGATTCCAGCATCTGACCCTTTTCAGTGAGCAGTATTTTGCTGAGGTGACCTACAGTACTTAAACCTCAGACTTTTAAAAAATTATTATATTTTTACTTGAACAAAACAAACGGATAATGAAATTCAGATATCTAATTTAACGTTTGAGACCATACAAAGAACTTTGAATACTGACAGTTGCTCCCTCTCATTCTAGGGTGGAAAGGAAACATTTACTTTATTCGTGGGAAAGTCCCCATAATATCTGGGACTTCCCAGAAGTTTTGAGTTTCAGAATATAAATTCACGTTCATATTACTTTAGAATGTCATATTTAATCAGTGTAATCTCTAAGAACTTTTGGTCCAGTCTTACAGTACTCTGATAAATTAGATGTGTCTTATTATTATTTTCACACTGTAAAATTAACAGAGACTCTGGACACGTTACTTTGGAATAGAAAGATTTCAGATAATAATAAACATGTTTTTGTCATTTTCTGGCTTTATCACATTATTCCATTAAATCATACCTGGTATGTAATTTAAGTTAATACAATTAAGGACACACCTGTATGGAGGTGATTCCTTCTTCTGTTAGAGGTCTGAGATACTATATGTTGTATTCTTGGCCCTTGGGCTTGAAGCACTCAGGTTAACCACTGGTGTGAGTCTGTGTAACGCTCTGGTTTTTATTCATATATTTTTATAAGTTGTTTTTGATCTGCTCAGAGGACCAAAAGAGAGCTGGGTGATCTGTATAGTTTCAAAGTAGCTTTAGCTTTGTTCACATAAGTGTTTGTCACAGACCCGGTGACTGAGACTGTGGATTGCCGTAGCACGAATAGAGAGTGAAGCCTGTGCAGGAAGCACTGCTGTGAAACACCCTTGTCCTAACAACATCTTATTCCTCCTTCACTTTCGGAGAGTGGCTCTGCTGAGCAGTCAGTCATCACTCCTGTATTTGTTTGCTGAGAGCAAGTTTCAGTAGTTCCCTCACCTCAGAGATAACCCTTTATTTAAATAAAAGCATGTAGAGTCTCCCTACAGAGTTGTAGGCTGCCCCAGGTTTGGAATTACCACAGTTCCTTCAGCTGATGCCTCAGACCTGGGATGTTTAAAGGCTGCTTGGTAAGTGGACAGAGATCCTTACAACATATCAAAAGGTTGTCAAAATATGTCATGAAGCATTTTGGTGGTTTTTAGTCTGCCAGAATGAGTGGTGAGGCAGTAAAAGGCCGTAAAACATAGAAATGCATATGGAGGAGAACAAATAGAGTATTATTCATCTGAATGATTCTGGCAGGCCAGGTGGAAATCTCAAATTCTGACAGCTCTACCCAGTGGAAAAACGAACACATGCACCTTCTTAGATGGATCTGAGCTTTGCTAACTTGGCATCATTTTCTGCTCTGAAAGCTCCTTTAATTGCTGTAGTGACACAGCCTCTCTTTTCTGTCAGTGGGGAAGGAGAAGGCCTCTGACCGCTCTCCTCTCTGTCACTCTGGGCTGCCTTAGCTGTTCTGCTGGGACACCTTCATATGCCAATGTTTGCTAGGAAAGAAGTGGCTCAAAATGTTCTGCCTGTTGACCAGCACAGCAGGATAAATTATTTATGTGGCATATCTAGATATCTGGGTGGTACCAGGGAACTGTTTGACAATTTCTCGCTGTGCCAGCCAGGTACAGCCTGCCTTCTTACACAGGGGTGGTGGAGCTGCTTCAGTGTGGCACTGAGCCCAAGCTAACAGCCCGTGCTAAGAGGCAGGGTGTACAGCTCGGGCACAGGGTCTCCTTAGCAGAAGAGATGTCAGTTTATTGTACCCATCTCTGTACTTGTGTTACCTGGGTTAACAGGCTTTTAGATGGGTGCTGGTTCACATCCAGCAAGCTTTCACCGCGGGCTGAGCAGGACCCCTTCACTTGTTGTAGTACAGATGTAATCATGTCATCCTTTTGAAATAAAAACTACCATCAGACTGGTGTGTGGTCACAGTTTAGCACTGGAGTTAGAAGGGTAAATACGAGAAGTGGCTGGCTTTAGGTAGCTAACCTTAGCCTGACTGAGGTCACGTTCAAATCCCATGGAGTCCTCACTTCTCCACCCACAGCTGTTTCAGTCAAAGGTAAAATGAGAATTTGATTAAGGCGAGAAATTAAAGCTCATCATGAGTGGGTGTGCTGATTATTGACTTGCTAGGCCTGTACCAATTGCAAAGAGCCTGTTCCTGGAGTGTGTGGTGTTTTCAGCAGGAGCATTTGTTCCCAAACAGCATCGTAAAAAAATCATTGGGTGCCCATATTTTATGTTGTGTTAAAGATGTCTGCCTACAAATGAGACTGTTCAGATACACTGTTGTGATGGTTTTTAATAAGTAACCAGCAGCTAAACATGATGAGGTAAGCCACAGTACTTCCAGCAGACACAGGGAGAAAAGAGGCATGTATTTTGGTGATTTCACCTGGGTTTCATTTTTGTGAAAGGAAAGCTTTTCAATTAGTAGGAATTGCAAGAAATCTGCATAGGTTGAAAACCAGATGATTTTTATGTCCTAAAAATAATGTCAGAGAACAGATGGTAAGCTGTAAAGTGTGGTCAGTTCGTAAGTAATTGGAACTGCATAAATATGATATTGGCAACAAATGTGTTAAGAACTACAAAATGGGCAGAATTCTCAGAAGTCTTTGTGAATAGATTTAATATGTTGCCCAGGACATTCTTAATAATGTCTTCTCTAAAATTCAGCTTGCAGATATCTTTTGGTGGGTTTTGGGGTTTTTACTGCATATATGAAGGTGTTTATAAATAGTTATCACAATTCTGTTCTGCATGTTGAGGATCACAGACTTAAAGCATGTGAATTAGTCTTTTAATACCCTAAGTGCCTTCAATAGGAGCACAGAGCATGTATAAATAGAACATATTTATGGATTATGTTTTCAGTAATAATAATAGTTACCTAATGACTTTGTAACCTTTCTGCGATTTGTTTTGACTTTTTTTTTTTGGTCTCAGTGAAGCCTGACAGTATTTTGGGGGCATTTCTGAATGTGGAGGGGATATGACAGTGGAGAGTCATTTGTTTGTTTTTCACTGTTAATGCCTTAGGAAATGCTTGCTTTGGTGTCTCCCCTTGGGCTCTTCTACTGGGCTCTTTGCAGAACTCATGTGTTCACATCAGACCTATCCCAACTGTTAGATAAGGTCAGGAAAAAGTTGTCTGAGGGTTTTATATATATATATATATATATATA
>WBMZ01014309.1:0-35931 GCA_013400975.1 Atrichornis clamosus | reverse complement strand
TATATATATATATAAAATTGATTCCATATAGAACAGGAAAAGGCAGTATAGGTTAAACTTGAATTAAGTTATGTGTGTGTACCAAGCACTTGCTAAATACTCTTGTATTTATTCATGTAATCTGTGATACAAGAAACTAATTGCAGTTAATAACTGTCAGAATCTCTTTTCCTTTTAAAAAGCTTGAAGGCAGAAACACTAGATACTAGTACAATGCCAAGAGTGTGGAGTCAAATCAGGAAAATATAGCAGTGAAGAGTGTTTAAGCAACTTTCATTTACACACATTACCTGTGCTTACTGATTCACCATCTACCTGGTAAATGTCAGCTTGCTTGGGTTATGCTAACAGAGAACAAAATCTAGAGGAGATGGCTGATTTGGGTGCTAACCACTGTAGCTGTGAGATTCCATTTTTTAGTCTTCTGCCACTACTTTTTCTTCAGTGAAAGGGAGGTTGAGCATGCAACACAAGTAATTTCCAATACTTTCATCACTCATATATCTAAATCTGGTAAGTATGAGAAATTTTCACTGACTTTAGAAATGCAATACAAGTTTCTACAAGTTAGAAAAGTCATGAGCCAGAGAAGTTTGTTAGGTTTAGTTAAGGCTCCTGGTTGCATTTCTTCTGTGTTCTGTATGAAAGTACTACCTTGCTCACCTCTCTTGCAGTAGCTCCTATAGCATGTATTCTGTCAGCAGAGAGTTTTTAGGCACTGCTCTGAGTGCCATATTGGTGGAGACAGAAGATGGAATTACAGATACTACATTCTGTTGATGGAATGATTCTACCTTATGCAAGATATTTTTACAGTGAGATTAAATTTTTCTTCTTTGTATTCAAGATCAAATACTTCAACTTCAGTGACAAGAAGAATTTTTTCAGCTTTTTATTCTTCAGTTTGCGTGGCAGATTGCTTTATTGCGGATTATTTGCAGAACAAAATAATACAAAGACTTCTCCATTTTGAGACCATTCTTTTACTTACACTTTCACTTGGTCTGCTCGGCCTTTGTGCTTCCCTGACCCAGAAGCTGGAGTGATCATCAAATGGTTTGTGGTGAACCCATTCAGTGAAATGGTAAAAGGTAGAGTTAAGATGAAGCAGCAAACATAGGTTGTGATCACAGAATGACACACTGACATGTTACCCAAGGGAGAGGACAGGGGGAGCAAATTCCCAGGAGCAGTGGCAGGGTTAGTGCCAGTTTGGGATGACAAGCTGTGGTGTAAATTGCAATTCTTGTGCCAACCCACCATAGTCATTAGTGACAAAGAGAGGTAATAATGGGCCTGTCTTGTCCTGTTAAGCATTTATTACTGGTTATTTAAAGTCCCATGTGTTAGCTGTAAATAAAACTATTTTTCTCTGAACATTTTCAGTCTGGCAGCCACTGAATAGAATTCATAAAGTGGCTGTTGAGCTGTGGCTGAAAGGGCTGTCACGCTGCAAGGTGACAGTGGAAACGTTTACAGTTTGCATGTGAATGTTCTCAGTACTTATGCTGGAAACATGAAAACAGCAGTGTATCAGAGTGGTGTTTGATGATCTTCTCAGTGCTTTCATGGTGGATATGTGGCTTTATAAAGCCACATGCTGTAAATACAGAATGAGTTGAATTCCTGGAACTTTGGATACTGGAGCTGTGTTTGCTTCCTGAAGAATCGTACTGGCACACCTGCTGTGAATAAATCCGAATACAGGGCTTGAGAAACAGGCATTGCCTCAATTTCCCTCCCTCAGCTGCTCTGGTCCTTCACTGCCATGAGCAGCTGGGTGGCTGGATATTGTCCTGAATCAGGAGCCTAATGGGCAGTAAAGTGGCCTCTGAAGGTGCTGGGGGAGCAAATGATTGGATGTGGTACAAGTCAGGCTCTGAATGGGCATGAGTTTGTTGGATCTCTGCTCTGCATTGTTTTTGGAGCCTGTCATTTTTCTTCAAAATCTGTGTGTGTCCTTTAATAAAATAAATCCAAAAGTCAGAGGAGGATTCTTTACAGCATGTCACTTGGTAAATCTGTGCTTGCTCGGGAGCAGGTGTGACAGTGCCTCCGAGGCGTAAAGCGAACCGTGTTGCCTCGAGGTGTAGTTATGCCAGTGACTGTCAGTGTAAGCATTAACTTCTGACAGTGAATTGTCACCATAATGTTATTGAAGACAGAAAAGAAAGGCTTGCAGGGAGAGGTGGTGTGTTTTGCTGTGCCAGCTGTCCAGCTGAAAAACAAGCTTTGGGGCATTCAGGACCTTCACATACGAAAATGGGTGGGAAGTTCTATCTGCTGTAGCAGCCACAGTGTGGTATTTTGCTTCTTGGGTTTAATGGTGTTTGGGAAAGGACCTCTGCCTTTTCTCCAGTGTACCTTGGGATATGAAAGAAGCCTGTCTGCAGAGCAGGAAAGCTCCAGGGCTTGTGTGAGCAAGGAGAAACCAAGAGCAGAGCCTACTTTAGGAGACATGCTAGAATTCTTGGGGGTAACTCAGACAGGAGATAGAAAAAGAAGCAAGAAAGCAAGATAGAGCAAGGAGGTCACAGATATCAGTGGGTCGATACTAAAGAATGAAGAAGATGAGATGAGAGCTGTGGAAAGATAGAATGATGTTTTATCCTGACGCTGTAAGCAGGTTGGAGGGGAGGTAACTAATATCTCATGCTCTGAATACACAGCACTGATGCTCACTTTAATTAACAAGGATTACAAGAGTTAGCATTACCTGTAGCACCTTGTTCAGCATCCTGTCCTTAAGATACTGAAGATCAGTAGGTACCTCAAAAGTCTACTGAAACTGGCAAAAATTACATGGGACTTAATCTTTCCCCCTCATGAAAACATTTGTTTGCATTTTTAAAGATTAGAGATCAGTTTAAATCCCAAGTCATTAGGTTTTTATCTTCCTTTTAGTTCCACACTTTTTTTTGTATGAAGAAACTGTACTTATCCTTTTAATTCTTTTTGTCCAAGTCCATGTTCTAACCCATGTTTGAATCCTAATACATTTCTTACCATCAGTAGCGTAGTTGCTCTATTTATGCAGTACATGAAGTATCAATTTTCATAATTTTTAATAGTTTTTCTGATTTTTTGGTTTTATACTTTAAAATATGACATATTTAAGCTTTGCTGGTTTTATAATCAGACAGTGCATGGTTCTAGTTTAGTTACCCTGTTAGTGATCTAAATACACTTTCTCATTTTTGAAGCATTTCTCTCCTTTCTGGGATAAATTATAAAAATCCATCTAGTCTCTTAATGCAACAGGTTTTCATTGCCCTAAATACTTGCTTTCTTTTGGCACCCAAATTCCACAGAACCCATTTTTAAGATAGGCTCCCAACCTCTGCACTGTAATAAGGCTGACGTATAGGGTCCAGCTACACAAATATAGTCGTTAAAGATTACCCTGTCTCTTACTATTGTTGCAGTCTAACACTCTAGCTTTTCTTGCCATAAATGCCTGTGAAGCAGAAATCTGAAGTGATCTATCTGCAGTAGTCATTGGCTAAGTGCCCTTTCCAGGTTTATGCAACTAAGGAGACAGGTTTATTTGGATTTTTCTGCAGTGTGTTTGTCTTCATTAGCATCTGTCTTCTGCGGTCATGGTGTAAATTCATCTGGGACAGTTAGTTATCTTCTGCTGAACTCCTTTCTCCCAGTCTTGATTGAGCTAAAATAAATTACCATATGTCAGCTGAATGTTTTGCTATTTGGCTCTTCACCTCCAGAGTTTGAGATCATTAGTATATTATTAATAAAAAGTATTAGCGTATATACTTTTGTATACCTCTTTTGAACAAATGAAGAAAGCTATGTATTACAAAAGTCAGATTTAAACTACCTCTAAACAGGTGGTCTCATCAGCTCTCTGGTGGTCAGAGTTCATAGCCAGGATGTTTTAGGCAAGCAGTCTCTGGGTTTCCAACTGTGGTTGTTAACAGCTGGTTTTTTCAGTTAGTTTCATTTAGTATACTTGGTTCAACTACAGTGATTACTAATCTTTTCTCAAAGAGTATGTGTGTGGGTGTCCTCTCCTGACAAGTTGGAAAGTAGCCTGGAAGCAAGGAGAAATGAGAAGTGTGCTCCCTTGGCTCCCATATGCTGTCCATGCCCTGGACACTTGTTCCTCATTAGGACACTTTCAGATCCCTATCTCCAGTTGAGAAGTCCCAGTGTGGTGGCTGGCAGGGAAATCAGTGCCAGTGAGCAGGGCAAGAGGAGTAAAAGGATGGGGTGGCACCCACAAGAGCAGAGAGACGCTGGGGTACTGGTCAGCAAAGCTTGTCTGGACTAGGGGTACAAAAGCTTAGAAAGGAGATGTAAAAATTGGCATTCGTTTATATGTGTGGAGAGGTTAAGAATTCAAACATATTTTCATGTTACACTGTAAATTGCAAGAACTAATTTTAGTTGCAACAACCTTAATTTTAGCCATCGTGACCCATGCATACAATGTAGTGTTTATGTTCTATGTGCATGGTCCTGTACATCTCGGCAGTCTTGAGCATACCCAAACACAAAACAATGTCATCACCAGTGTATCTGGAATATGATGCCATGATACTCGAAAATCTGATTCCTCCTTTTTCTCACAATTTACTGTAAAAGGTAGTAGTGAAGGTGTTAGAATACAAATACTGTAATGTATGAATGCAAGGTAAGTTGAACCAGTGTCCTTAGAACCTGCAAATAATACGAGACCGAGAGCTCATTCAAAAACTACAGGTCTTTGGAAACTCTCTTAAACTGCATGTGTCAAGACGTTTATCTTGCGGGCAGCTTTCTGCATTGCTTGGTGTTTCCAGTATGAAAGTAGGAAGTTCCTTTTAGGTGTTTGCAATTCACATTAAGAATTTGATTTCCAAAATGTTGGTGTTGTAGAGGAGGAAGTATCTCAAACAGTTAATCCTTTTTCTGATTACATGTGCAAAAGATGATGCAAGTGTGGAAGCCAAGGTTGTAAAACCAGAGGACCTTTGCTGAATAATGTATGAGAAGATTGGAAATTCTTCCTAGGAAAACATTGCATTTATCAGCAGGAATTTGGCCACACATTTACCTTTGTGAATATTCCTAAATACCTGATACTTGCACATTTAATCTATTTCTAATTCCATTCGTATAGCAATTGACTCCATGCTGGGGTCACAATTTCTATCAGCAAACAAAAGCATTATTAGTTTTTTGGACTACACCTGAATTTGTAGTTGGGAAATTGTTTTTTAAAGTTCTTTTCAGATACTTGGCTGGAAGATGTAGCGAATGTAAAAGATCTGCTTCGGAAATAGTTCCGATGAGGTAGTCTTTTGGTTCGAGTCACCATGATACAGGCATAGAATTGGGAAAAAGTTGTTGATATGCTTACCTTGGACAAATGGTAAAATGGTAATGGAAATGGTAAAAATCAAAGGGAAACCTATGGTAGTCTGGTTTGTAGTTTGTAGTTTTGAAAATTCAGAATACCCCCCCCAAAACATATAACATGGAGGACTAAGTTTGTTAAAATATGACTCGTGTTAAAGTTGGGATAGAAAACCACTTAAACTGTTATAATTAAGTCTTTAAGAGCTGTTTGGTAGTGTATATTGCAAACAGTAATAATGCATGTGTTTTCTTGTGTGCTGTTTGAAAGATGAAATACAACATGGGAAAGACTTGGTACTGTAGGAAAGAATTGAGTTATTGTATTTGCATGGATACAGGCTATTCTTGAAATTCTTACAAAAATTGTAATATCTAGACTTCTTAAAAGGCAGTGTGTTTGCAATTAATTTTGTTCATAACCGGTTTATAAGTATATATGGGTAGAGTATTATTTATCTGTGAGTGTGTCAGACTAATACTTGGTTTATGTGGCACAGAAATCTTGGCAAGAGAGAGGCATAACAAAATTCCACTGCTTAGAATAATTTAATTTACTTTAAAAAGAAAAGTTTTCTTTTATTGTTTGTTTTTAAGGAAAATCAGGTTTTATTCTTTTCCTGCTTTAGTTATGTTGGAACTAAATATTTGATACTTTAACATTTCAGTGTTCACACAGAAAAGCTCATTTGAATAGTCATTTTCAATAGTAAATATACAGATTTTGGTTTATATACATTGACTTGCTTTCTTTCGATGTAGGATGCAGCTACTACTATGAAATGCTGTTTTTGTTGATTATCAATTGTTTTCTGTAAGACAGACATTTCATATTATATCCAGGGTTTAAGTGTGACTTTACTGCTTTAGGCAATATAAAAGGTATTCTCTTTTCTGTAATACTGAGGTATAGTTTACATTGAAATGGAAGCTTCCCTGACTTAGTGTTTAAAATAAAATGTCTTGAGTGTGAACATGGTACCACCACCTGTATTGACGCTTCCAAATTTTTTCCTCGAGGGGCCAGTAAAGCTGAGGAAGGAGATGGACATTTCTTCTTCTTTCCACCTTTCTTCTGATCTGAGCATCCTCTGCCTCCAGGCCCTTTCCCAAAGCAGACATGCTCTAGTGTTTGTTTTGCACCAGCTCCAAAGAGAGGTGTGCTGCCCTAGGGTAGCCAGAGGCCTGAGTAGATTGGGCAGCACAGCCTGGTACACAGAATTAGTGTTGTGGCTGTGGAGGTAATACCCATTCTTAATATTTGTTATTTGGAGTTCTGTATAATACAGTAGTATTGCTATATCATTTGCTTGTATTTTGAGGTTCTTTTTTATATCAAATATTTTCATATCAGTATTTAAAGAAGAACTGAAAAGTGATTTTCTCAGATCGGTGCAGAATTTAACAGTCTGCCTACATGCATGGGTTTGGAAGTTATGCAACCTTTTTTTATAGAGTTGTGTGTTCTGGTGATCTAGGTTTGCTCAGTTACTGCTTAGAAATAGAAGTGTATTAGGAGCTGTATATGATAGAAAACTTAGGTCATGGCAAACTACATTGTACCTCTAAATAGAAAAACATTTGCAGTAAGGTTCAAATAGAAATGGCTTCCATCATTATGTATACTGACTTTAAAACTACTGGGTAGGAAAGGCTACGTTTCTTTGATGTAGAGCCGTACACAGTCTGGTTGTGGAAAGAACTTGCATGGAGGTTTTGCATATTTAGTTCAGACAGCAGACAGCTGAAAACTGAGTGCCCATCACAGAAGCAATGGCTGTTAGTTGTCTGCATACTGCAGTTGCGGGGTGAGGGAGGGTTGTAGCAGGGCATATTGTCACCTTGGCACTGAGGAAGTGCCCTTCCTGACACACTGATGGGTCCTTACTCCAAATTGCAGAAGTGCTAGGTCATCATAGTGCAATTGCTCAAACAGTTTTTGTAGGATGAGTAAACCACATTTTTTCTGATGTCGTTGGAGGAGACTGGACTTGTTTTTCGGAAACATTACACACTGAAAAATCAACCTGAGGCAGACACCTAGCATGAAAAAAATTTGCCTGAATACTGATAGTTTGGCAACATTTAATAAGCAAATTAAAACAGTTTTGGAATAGTAATGGGAATTCAGCTGCAGTGATTCCTACCAGATCCACCAAGAATAATGGACTTGCTTACCAACCCAGACTTACGACAAATATTGTGATTGTAGGTAACTAAATGACCATGGAATCTGGAGCAGAGAACCAGCAGAGTGGAGATGCAGCCGGTACAGAGGCAGAAACCCAACAGATGACAGTACAGGCACAACCACAGATTGCAACGTTAGCCCAGGTATAAAAATCATATGGTGTAATAGTTTTACCTATGGATAATACTTTTAAGAGGGATAATGTCTGCTCACAGGCCTGAGAGAAGATTCCATTGATACCATTCTGAAACAGGTGCGATGTATAGTTCCTTTAATATTTGTCTTCGCATTTTTAAAGCAGTAGAGATTTTTAACTTCCCATCACCTTAGGCTATGTTAGTTCTGAAGAACTGCATGTGTGTAAATTGTGTAATGTTAACACAGTAATGAATGAAAATATTTCTAGCATTCTTTACCACAACCATACCACTGAAAGGTATTTTTTTCAATACATATAATCTACTGTCTTTTTTATAATGACTGGATTGTTTTGCTGTTGTGTTTTCTGTTCAAAACATGTCTATAGTAGTCAGTTTAATTCTGAAGAAAACAAACTGAATATATAGATAAATAATGCAGCAAATACAACATTTTGTCAGGTGGGATTAATATTATAAGCATTGCAATCAAGTGGAACAATCTGGCACTTGACAGCTCATGTTATCCTGTTGTCTGCAGAATTTCACAGAATTGCTGGCGAATAAGAGAGACACAAGTAGATCATTTGTTATCCCCAAATTATTTTGGAGAGACAATAAATGCAATCCCAGTTACATCTCTGATTTTGGAACCTGATTTCGTTTGAAAATACAGTGATGGTTGGCAGAAGCAACTCAGTTTTATAAATGACTACAGAATCTGTTTGGCTCTCTTCTGTAACCATGTAATTTTAAAACTATTTGTACTCTGCAAAGAACAAATGGGTGTTTTCAATCTCATGGTTCATGGAATTGAGTGTCTTTTAAGTGGCCCAAGCGTTAAATCGCTTACCGGTTTTTAAGTTATTAGTGTCTTTTTAAAGTCATGACACTTCTTGGTGATCCGGAGATAGTACCCTTCCAATCAAGTGGTAGTATAGGGATCAGAGCTGTTAAAACACACAGGGTGATTTTGTTGGGTGAAGCTGCAGTGTGAGTTTACAAGCCACCAGCTGCCCTGCACCAGCTTGCCTCTTTGGGCAGCTTTCTCACTGTCTAACTTAGGCACGGGATGTAGGTGGTGTGAATAACACTTCAGTGTGAACTGAGTGGAAGTAGTTTATTTCTCTTGCAAAACCAGTAAACTGCTTCTCACTTGATGTGCTTTAAGATTTAGTCCAGAGAAGCAAGAATGTTTTAAATGTATGTGCTAGCATACTAACCTCCAGAGAGCTGAACTTACACGTATGTAGTGGGTTGAATGCACATAATTACCCCAGTACTTGAATGTTATTTTTTTCCAAGTAAGAAAACACTATTCAGGTATGGTTAAAATCCATGTATATCACCATGTTGTCATTCAGTGTATTATTTGCACCTCAGCTTTTCCTCAGCCTGTCCATTTTCTGTGGAGGTGATACAACAGTCTAAACACAATTCCTTGTGTTGTTCACATTAGTGTTATGTTACTATGATATTTTTAATATGTGAAGTGGCAGTGTTTGGCACTAGGGAGTGCCCTCAAAGACCTAGCCAAATCTAAATAACTAATTATGTCAATTTAATTATTTTATTATCTCTTGTAAGGTCACCCTTCTTGCAAGCTTAGTTAAATTGCTGTGTTTTTAGTGAGTTCAGGGTAGTTTTCAGAGTCAAAAGGAAACTCGTCCCAGTTCCACAAGGTATGAGTCAGAGACATCTGCGGAAGTTACACTCTGCTGTGGGCTTAATCCAGCCACAGTAGCCTCCAGTTGATCAGCTTTGCTGTCATTGCCAAGGACTGTTTAGTCAGACATGCATTATTAAAAAAGGTCGCTTGGTACAGGAATATAATTTGCCAGAGGAAAGTGTGCTCATGTTAATCTCAGCCCTGGTTTCTCTCAGATGCAAGTTAAGTACCACCATGTAATGCTGCAGCTGCTTTCCTGAAAAAGGAAGGTAAAAGCACATGCAAATTGGTGGATTAGGGAGAGACGGCTGTGGAGGAGAGAGGTCTACATGTAATTCCCTTTAATTTTGTTGTTAAGCAAGATTTCATTGTAAGTGGTGGATGTTTATGGAAATTCAGAGATCAGCTATTGCAGCTTTTTGAGAACTACGTGTTCACAGGGACAGCAGAGGATTTCCTCCTTCATCCAGTACATCGCAGCCCTTTGAGATTAGGTAGGACAGCAGTACAGCCCTTTCTGGCACTGTAACTACATGAAATGAATTTCTTTTAAATGCTGTTGAACCCTGAAGGATTGTTAAATTTTCCAAACTTGGGTGTCCAGAAGAAGGCTGGCTGGTCAGTGACCCATGATCTGGCTGAGGTCTGCCAGAGCAGCTCACGCTTGCCTGCAGTCCTTCCCTGAGGGTGATGATGTGTGGGAGGGATGCAGACTGAGGGCGGGGTGCTCTGGCACAGCAGCCCTGGCACCCTCCTGCCTTTCAGGAGCCCCCCCAACCCCGAACAGGCACATCCTGTCACCACACAGTTGGGAGTACTGGATGTGCACCGGGGATTGGCCCAGGCATGGAGCAGCCTTGGTTCGTGGCACTTCAGCTGCCCAGAGTAGTTGTTGTGGCCTGCCAGAGTGAGACTTCCCTGTGTGACATGAACAGCTTTGTGTGGGTACCGCTGTCCCCGGAGCCTGAGCCCCTGTGCAGGATGTTCTGACCACGTGCCATGCTGAGGTCATTAGTGTATCCCTGTTGGCATAGCTGCCATGCCTACAGGTCTGTGCTGGAGAAACATGGTTGTCTAAGAACTGTGGGATTAAAATGTGGGAAATTTTTCCTCATAGAAATAAATCTGAAACTGGAGTTTGTGTTGACCAACATGTTACACTGAATCACAGTAACTGCCTACAAAATACTTATTTCCACTGCAAACTCATGGGGTTTCTGTCTGAACACATGGTCAGTTTTCTTCATTTACATGCACTTTTCCAGCTACTCATATGGCTTAATCTGTAGAAAGTGAAAGGTATGACTCCCTAAACATTTTAAGTTCTTACATCTGGCAAACTCTTTGCATTTTCTTGAGTGAGAACAAAAATAGCTCCACTCCCATATGTTTATGCCTCTGACTCAGCAGTGTCTGTAGGAGTACACCCGGGTCCTAGCAGTATCCAAGTGAAGTAAGTGAAAGGTAATGCTGTGTTTGTATCAGGTTACCTCAAAATAGAGGCAGTTGTGTTTTCTTATTCTTGTCAGTGATGTTACAAATTATGTTTGAGACTGCAGAAATTCTGCATTAATTTGTAAAGCAGGTCAGGTGTTGGACTTAGACCATTCAGGGGGTTTTATATTATGCTGTAACATTTAGGTCATCTAACTGGGGTCTAGAAGAGACATAATTCTTTCACTAGAACTTGTACTGAAATAAGGAGAATTTGCAATAACCTAATTTATGTTCACTGTCTCTTCTTTGCAGGTATCTATGCCAGCAGCTCATGCAACATCTTCTGCACCCACGGTGACCTTAGTTCAGCTGCCCAATGGGCAGACAGTTCAAGTGCATGGAGTAATTCAGGCTGCCCAGCCATCAGTTATTCAGTCTCCACAGGTCCAGACAGTTCAGGTACTGACTGAAGAAATTCCTAATATGTGAATTGGGACTTTGGAATAGTCCTGTCATTGTACTGGTTTTAATGTATTTGTGTCCTGGATTGGTTTTTTGCTTATATAAACTTTAAGAGCATGTTGAAGGCAAAATCTATACAGTATTTGCTACTCTGTGACTTCTTTTCTGGCTAAACAACTTTTCACTTTCAAACACTGCTGAGTTTCATTTCCCTCTAGAATTTGTTTGGTGAGTTTAAGCACTTTATGGTTTTTCTTGTAGTATTGCTCTACTTTTTCTCTTTACTGTATTTCCATACGTCTTTATTGAGTAAGAATTCATACTACTCTGAAGTAACAAAATAGTGGCTTTTTAAAATGTAATATAATCTTTAATCATTAATGAGACCAGTATTCTGGGATGAGAGTGTTTGCTACATAGGAAATATTTGCATTGGTTTACAAAACAGGTGTCTGTATGTTACTGGTGCTTAAAATAAACCTATCAGTCCTTACATAGAAGTGGTTTTTAAATGTGCCTGTTGAGTATTGTGTGCTTTGTAAAACCTTAGCATTTTATCTTCTGTAAAGCAAGACAGGTAATGCAATATGATGAGGAAGCTTGAAGATACAGGAGACAAGTAGTCTGAAATCTTTAAAGCCTCTTTCTTTTTATCCACTTGGAGTTCAGTGTTACTGAATGCAGAAATTGTTTGGTGTACAGCAGCTACACAGGGCAAGGACTGTACATTACTCATTTGCTATTAGTACACTGAGCTCAAAAAATGTTTAATTTCAAAAAGTAGGCATTGTGACTTTTTGATATTGGATATTATTTTTAAAAATAAGGCTTGCATAATTTAAAACTAGGCCATTCTGATAATAATCTTTGTTTTTTCCTTATCAGCTTCAATGCTGAGTTTGTGGCAGGCTCTACCCTCCTCAGCCATTGCAGTCAAAAGTTTAGAGTTTTAATCTATCAGAGGTGAGCAGTTTTGAGATAAGTGCACAAGTTACTACTCCGATGTGAAAGATAAGAGACTGACAATGAAGCTATGCTTGGAATTCACCTGGTTCAGTGCTAATCCATCCTGTTTTGATATTCAGAGCCCAGTAATTCACAGCCAGTCTTGGACCTTTTCACGCCCTCTATCTGATAACTGCGAGATGTGGGTGCCAGCAAGCTTTTTGAGCCTTTAGGAGTCCTCTCTGTAGTGCATAAAATGTCAGGCTGTGAGCTCTGTTTCTCACATAAACACAATTAGCTTTTGTATATTTGTCACGTGACTATAGTCTCTTGGAAAACAGTATCTGTTTTTATGTACTGGAGGTGGTTTTATATATTTTGGCACAATTCGAATTAAAATTATTTAAATCATTTAAATATGACAGATACAAACATTTTAGCTTTCCTGCATAAACATTTCTCTCTTTTCTAGCACAGATGTTCAGAATTTGCAGCACTATGTTACTTTTTAATATCTTCATGTATGACATTTTCCTGGCAATTTCCCTCCTAAAAGGCATTCTCTCTTTAGCATATCTAACCCATTATTTATAAGTTGATGTTTCGTCAGTATTTTGTTCGTTTCCAGACACTTCTGCTATCTTAATTTGATTCCGTTAGTCTTTCCCTAAATTTTACTAAAAAATCTTGGTTGCCTTAAAATGGATGAAAACAAAAAGTCATGGATGGCAAAACATACGGGATTACTGTTTTTGTTTTCTTATTGGAGTATTTAAATTATAAAGGACATTCTAATGGGTAGATCACTGGCTGTGGTCATCCTTTACTGGATCTCTTATTGTGCAGTAACCTTCTGTTCATTGCCTAGATAGAAGCAGTGTAGAATACTTGCATTGTAGTGTTTTTCATGGGATGTCAGCATTTCCTTAAAATAAAGACATTGGAAGCATCTTGTTAAATTTGATTGCTGTTCTTATTTACAGATCTCCACTATAGCAGAAAGTGAAGATTCACAGGAATCAGTAGACAGTGTCACAGACTCACAGAAACGAAGAGAAATTCTTTCCAGACGACCCTCCTACAGGTATGGAGGTTAAAGCAGAAGCATCTTGCTTGATGTTCACATGGAGATACAAACAGTGGGATTGTATAGTTATTTTTAGATTTACAGTTTAACTGAAATCTCTCTTCTGCAATGTCCTGGAGTTGGAATATGGAATATGTCCATGGAATAGGATGTAAAGAGATAAGCAAATAGAAGGAGGAGGAAGAAACCTCAGCAGTTACACTCACTTGAGGCAGAAGTGAGCTGAGAATATCCTAATGGCCACATCTGGGAAACATTGAGTTACCATTATGCTGGATGCCTTAGAAGTAGCTTAAATGAATACTTAATACACAAAATACACTGAAGCTTTGCAAAGAGTAGCTTCCGTGTAATCTGTAGTCTGCAAAAAATCAACTCTACTGGTTTTCATTATTCTTGAAATGCTAGCAGCAATCAAACTTAATTCCTTTCTCCCATGAGACTTAATGAACATGGGATATTCCATGGCTCAGAGAGAATTTCTGCTTGAGCAAAATGGCTTGTGTTTAAGTCAGTGTATGAGTTGAATGTAATGATAGGCATCCAGTGTCCCTATTTGTCATGGCAAATACCTCTGGCAAAACCAACTGAGGTTCTCCTTCACATGGTGTTAGTCAGATGTTACTTTATTAACTAAACCTTTGTACAGCTTTTTGTGCCTGTACAAAATCCCACTTTCATTCTTAAAATATGCTAAATAACTTTAAGGAACAGCTCTGGAGTTCAGTCTAAGTGACCTGTGAGTTCCTGCTGCTTTAGAAAATTGAGGTGCTCCTTTTTGCTTTATGAACATAGCCTTAGAAATAGAAGCTGGACTGTAGGCCTGAGCATATCTCAACCATGATACTATTTTAGCACTTGGAGATTATTCTCTACCCTGTCCAGCAGCTTTCAAGGCCGTTCCGCTGAAGGTAGTGAAAATGATTGCTGAAGATTCCTAGCCATAATAGATCTGGGAAAATACTTTTTTTGTGAGGAGCAGTGTTAACTTCAAAGCTGCCACAGACTCCTTTCAGTCTGCTTCTGCAGCAAGACACTTGATTTTACTGTATATGGAAGAATGGCTGTATATGGTGAGACAACAGAGCTAAGTAAATAAGCAGCAAAACAGAGAAGAGGGTACTTGTGCATGCTGACTTCTTATTGAGATGGACTCCTTTGAATGCACTGATGCCACAGCACAGCCTCTGTCTTCAAACCACATCCTGGTGACTCAGCAACACTTGGTAGTTGTAAAACTTGTATGTGCAGCTCAGACTCTGGGCTGCTGTAGGCCATGTCAGAAAGGCTGAGCCAGACCACTGCTGTCTTTAGTGACATCCCAGCTGGTATCATTCAACCTGCTGTAACTGGCCCCAGAAACAAGATAGGTGCAGATATGTTCACAAAATTGAAAGCTGTACCTCCTCCACAGAAAATCCTGTGATTCTCCTACTAAAGTGCATCATGTGTTCCACATGTCAGTTCATAGTTCCTATATTTGTAAAGCTGCCACTTTATCTTTTATCTTAAATCCATCTTTATGATGGCAAAGGCAGGTTTTAACCACCAGATCAGAATGACATGAGCTTAAAAAGTGATTTTTTATCTGCTTGGGTTTTGTTCTTCATCACCTCTGCTCTCTCCATATTTTTACATCTGTTTCGTTCACTAGTTTCTCATCTAACACCTAAATTGCAAACTCTTTGGATGGGAATTTTTTATTTGTCCAAATGGTGCTCGGCAAACTGCAGTGCTTGTGCAAAGCTGCAGTTCTTGCATGCACACAGAGTCAAAACAGCAATAGCAAAGCTCTGTTTGTCAAGCTGCTTAGCAGAATGACTGCTCTCCCCAGATAGCTCCATAGAGATGTTCTGGCTCCCACAGCCTTAGGAGGCTTGTATTAAGAAATTAGTATTATCTTGGAACTTGGGGTCTACAGGTGTGTTTGCTTCATCCCACTGTGAGTTCTAGTGCCAATCCACCGGAAAACATAGGAGGAGAATTACAAAAAGTGTTGCCCTTTACCTAACAGCATTTTGCATGACATAAAAGAATATGCCAGCAGTGAAAAGGGCTTGAGAGTCCTCTGAGGAGGGACAGTGTTTGATCTCAGTGATGCAAATTGCAGTGACTGCTGTGGTCAGTCTATAGTCATGTTCAGTGGGATCTGTAGCAGTGATGTTTTAGAAGTTTTGACTTTGGATAATTAACTCAAGGAAGTAGTTAAACAATCTGTTCTTTCCTTTACCCATGAACTTTCTCTGGCAGGGCACCTGTGAACATAACTGTGTGACTCCTGTGAAACACTGGGTATTTTCTCCCAGGCAGGTGTTACAATATGAACTGGTTGCTCTCTGCGAACTTTCCTGCTAACTCCCTTGGTACTCAGCTCTCTGGCTGAGGCATTTATGGTCTCTGAAATGGAGCAGTTCCCCCAATGGAAGTGACAAGACAGGTTTTGACATATTCTTGCTTTTTTCAAATCTTTATACAGCTAAAAGCAGGAAACAAGTCAAAATGGATGAGAAAAACATGCTTTTAAGAGAAAGAAAAGGTTGTGATGGCTATATCTTGGGTTTCGAGAAGCACAGCTGTTCTGTGCTGGCTCCCTTGCCCATCAGTGCTTGGCACTTTGAACAATCCTCTCCAATAGGAGTTCGAAGATAGTGTGTGTTTTTCATTCTGCACTCATATTTTCCTTGCTGGTTTATTGCGCTTTACAGTTTTCTCCAGCATTGTGTATCAAATAGACTATTTTTCTCCCCCAATTTTTATTAAAATCTCTACAACACACTGTCTTTGCCAGAAAAATTTTGAATGACTTGTCCTCAGACGCCCCAGGAGTGCCAAGGATTGAAGAAGAAAAGTCTGAAGAGGAAACAGCAGCACCTGCCATCGCCACTGTTACGGTGCCAACTCCCATTTACCAAACCAGCAGTGGGCAGTACAGTATGTAGTCTGAATTTCTCAGTGGTGCTAGTAAGTGGGGATGAGAAGATGAAGAACTTTTATTTCTGTAGCTGTTCAGACTAGAACAAATCAGGAGGTGAAAAAAAGATTACTTTATTTTGACTGATAACCAGGCCTTTTAAACACATTTCTGTTGTAAGTACTTGAAAGGCTCAATTAACATTCTGGGATTGCTTGCCACTTGGTGCAGCTAATGCATCCTGGGCAAAATAGGAACTAACCATAATGCAATTAATAAAGTTTTTCACATCAGGAACTAGTTGGGGTAATTCAGAAGTTTCTCTTTTTCTTGGCAGATTATTAATACTTGTTCACACAACTGTAACCTCATTCATAGAAAAAAAATTACAGTCTGCAGTTACATTTTCTGGAAGTCCTGAAAAGTTAGAACTTCAACAACCTTAAAATATGTCATAAATACATGTTTCTGTGTTTTCTTTATTCATTAGATTTTATAGATACATTGCTTTGACTGAGGATTGAGGATATGACTGTATCTCTGTTTAGTCCTTAGCCCCTTTGCCTAGTACCCTACTTAATTTTATTGAAACCGATGTGGTTAATTCTGATTCCTATTTTAACTGTAAAATAACTGCTTGTGCAGACACTTGAGATTTTGGGGTGTCAGTATATAGGAACACAGTGAAACTCTCTGGAGTGGTGAAAGGGGTGATGTCCCAGTATACCTACATGACAGGATTGAGTGAAGGAAAGGAAAAAAACTCAAAAGTTAACACTGCCTGAACTAAACTGGACCTTTATGAATGAAAAAACAGCTAGGAAGGCTCTGAGGAAGTTGTAGAGAAGGGGGGATACAATCAGAAGGAAAAAAAAAAGCCAAAGCAAGAAGAAAGTGAAACACAAGAGAGACAGTACTAGCAGCAGAGGAGACTGAAGGGAATAAATCACAGAAAATAAGAGGAATTTCAGATGAGAAGAAAAAGATAAGGACTGAGAAAAATATCTAAACCAACCGAGAAAAAAAACTTAATTAACAAAATAAAAAGTATTCCCTGGAGGAGGATTGTAGCTCCTCTGCGTGATGATGTTTTATTAGAGGAACTAATTTGTATTCTAGACTGTGGTTTTTGATGCCCCCAAAAATTCGGGTCTCACAAAAAATGGAAACCTTAGCTTTCAAAGGATTATTTCTTGCATGTACATTAAAGCCATGTGTTTGATTTGAGGGTGTACAAGGGTTCCAAGGATTTAGTTCAGATCAGTATTTGTCCATACCTACGTTTAATACTGAAAGTTAATGAGTAAATGAGTGTCTTAAATGCTGGGTTGATTTTTTTTTTTGTCTGCAGTTGCTATTACCCAAGGAGGAGCAATACAGTTGTCTAACAATGGCACAGATGGAGTTCAAGGTCTCCAGACATTGACGATGACCAATGCAGCTGCAACCCAACCTGGCACCACCATCTTACAATATGCACAGACCACAGATGGACAGCAGATACTTGTACCCAGCAACCAAGTTGTTGTACAAGGTGAGAAACTTCACAGCCAGTCCTTCTGTATAACATTTTCTCTGTGCAGATACAAGTTGCCAAACTAACTCCTACAAGTGTGTGAGGAAACAGAATTAACAGCTTTGCAACAGATCAGTCTGCAAAGTTGTTGAAATTCTGGACAAAGCTATTTGTCACATTTTCTTGGAGCCTTTCCCTTTAGATTGGTACAATTGTGGATATTTGGTGTTTAGTATATTTATTTTTGCTTTCCCATGCTGTATTTCCTGCATTTTTTCCACACTATTTTTTTTAATACGTTCTACAAAAATTGAGATCACTTTGGAGTTCTGAGTTCTCCCACACCTGCAACAATAGGAAATTTAAAGCAAAACATTAAAGATAAAAGGATTTTTGTCCTTTCTAAAAGGACACTTTAATTTATTAGTAATTTTTTCCCTTTTCAATTACAAGTCATAATTTCTTCCTATTGTGACTTTTGTAACTAGTCACTGAGTAGTTAATCAGCAAGTCTTGGAATCAGAACAATTTAGGACAATGCCTTAAGTGATCATTTGATCTAGCCCTCAGCTTGGCAGGGCTACTTTAGCTTAGAATAAGTTGTGGGGTTTTAGTGTATTAAAATACATGTTCTGGTTTATTAAAAATTGAGGGATATTAAAAAAATTTTATTGAAAATAACAGAAAAAGTATACCCCTGTTTTTATGATTGTAAAGCAGTTGATTTGAAAGTTATCCAGTGAAGAGTTTTCCAGGCATCAATGGAAATACATAGCTGAGAAAAATACTGTTGTTGCACTGATCTTCTGTGTTTTTGTGTTCTTAAGAACATATGATTTCTTCAGATGGTACTGTGGTTATTTATGAGCTCAGGCAAAATTAACATGCTCCTAGATTACAATAAATAAAATAAAAGAAAGCCAAGACCTTGCCAAGAGAAGCAATAGAGTGCACTGTCCCTGTCTTGTGGGAGTAAATGCTACATTTTTACACATTTTTTTCTATGCCAGATGCTTACACATGTAGTTCTCCTTTTGCAGACAGACATTTGGAGTATAGATAGAAATAATGTTGACCTCATCCTTCTCTAGAACTGCCCGAAAACCAGAGAAGTAGAAAGAAATGGACTAAGGGAGAAAGAAGCACAGGTATATAGCAAGACAAATCAAGTTATCAAGCATAAGTGAAGACTCCTTCAGCAGGAATGCCCAAAACCTTGCATATGTTAATGAACTAAGACTGAGGTAGCAATGATAACCCAGATAATGGTCGTCCCTCCTGAGCTGTGGCTCAGGGTGCATGGTTAGAGAGGTGCCTGGGTTAGAGAGGTGACTCGGTGCTCTCCACACCACGTATGAAGCACTGTCACCAGACTAACGTCGTGTCCCCGTGTGTCCCTTTAGCTGCCTCAGGAGACGTGCAGACCTACCAGATCCGCACTGCCCCTACCAGCACCATTGCACCAGGAGTAGTCATGGCATCCTCTCCAGCACTTCCAACCCAGCCGGCGGAAGAGGCCGCGCGGAAGAGAGAAGTGCGTCTAATGAAGAACAGGCACGTACATTTAGATCACGGGTCTTTTTTTCCAGTCAGCTCTGCATAGAACTACAGTGTCACTCACTAAGAGTCCTGATCTTTCTTAGTCATGTTATGAAATGCTTTATGAAGAATTTGCCTTTATTTAAAGATGCAAAGCAAAGATGCACGTCTGCTAATGCCACGCGTTGTGACTGTGAAATCTTGAGTGAAGGTGTCAGACTCATTTTGTGAGGTGTGTGAATTTGTTTGTTGCAGTAAGGAGAAAAGTGATTGGTGAGATACTTGTATGACTGCAGATAGGTTCTCACAAACACCAAAATGAGTTGCTTTTTTTTTGAGTTAATACATTCATGTAAGTTTCCTTTCCTGGACTCTTTCCCTTGGCCTTCTGCATGCATTCTCCTTGCTGCTGGCCCACCTGCGCTCTTCGTGAGTACTTCCTTGACTATCTCACTTGTTCTTTTAGCTGCTTTGGGTTTTCTCTTCCAGGGGCAGAAAGGCTCAAACAAAAGCTAAACAAGCTGCTGTTCCTTTTGATTGAAGTCATGTGGAGCCAGTGGTGGCAGCAGAGGGGCTGAAAGAGAGAGAGAGAGAGAGAGAGAGGACTTGATCCTGTAGGATTTAATGTGTGAGGAGGACCAGCTAAGCTTACAGAGGTGGGAGTTGGTGGAGGTAGCAAAGGAAGGGAGCAGTAGAGAGCAGGTGGGCAGGATGCTCCTGAGGTCTGTTGCTATGGGAACAGGAAGGGGCGGGCCTGAACTGACCCATCACACTAAGCTTCAACTCTTGTCAACAGGTCACAGATTTCAGCCAGTGGTTACACTGTGACACTGGGAACACAGTGCTGCCAGCCCTTCTGAGGAGGGGAAGCCCTATGAAAACCTTGTAAACATCATCTGTCAGTCTGAAAAAACCTCATGTTGTACAGATTTAATTCTGTTCTGTAGGTTGCTGCACTGTGAATGCAATAGAAACTTGATCAGACCCAGTGCTTATATGAGGGGCTTTAATGAAGTAAATAATGCTGAACAGCAAAGTTCACTTTTTTAATAGGTTTTTGTACAGAATGTCACCCATCTTCCTTCTTATATATTTTTTTGATACTAGTGAATAGTAGATACCACTCTTTCAGGCTCTGCATTTGAGAAAAATTTAATTAGAATCACAGAATACCCTCATTTAGTCAGCAGTCTTATTCCAGTAAAAGAAAGCTTTTGTGTTTATGAAAGCCAAGAAAAACAATAGGGAATTACCCCCACTTGAGTTAAATGGACAGCTTTTGCAACAGTATCATGTTGCATATGGTGCTTTCAGCCTGCCTGCTTAATAGATGTTTGCAAATCTAAGCTCCATAGCAAAGTGGGGAAAAGGGATAGAGAGGCAGATGGTAAGGTGGTACTAATTGGAGGATTATAGTGTAAATATTCATAGATATTATTGTGCAAATTTTCTGTATAAATTTTACATTTTTAAAGCTCTCTTGTAATTCAGTATAACTTTGGCTGTTCATAGTGATCAACTGGCACACACAGACTTGGTGTGGCTTAACACACAGCCTAAGCAGGAAAAGAATCACAGAGAGAAAATGTTGTCACCCAAGGAGATGTGTTAGTAGTTTGCACCAGGAGGCACTTCCTGATCCAGTAGTATTTAATCTTTTGGTAATAGCCCAAAATTACTTAAATTGTAAATGTCACACATGGCCTACTGAAGCACTGCAAGCATGTGAAATTGTATTTGTAGGAGTGACAAATGGATATCTGAGTCCTTTCAGGGCTTACAAACTATATTTTCTTCATCCTGTCTCATTTGTGGAGTTGAATTCCAAAATTATTTCAGAGGCTTCTTATCAGTTAGGTCCTGAAACATTTTTTTTTACTTAGTACTACAGCTACTATTTATCTAATGAGGCGAAGAACTGGGTTCAGTTTTGTCCTCTCATTTCCTAGAACACTGACTGCATCACCAGTCTGTGTAGTGTTTGCAGTGAAGGAACACACAGGCTCTTATTTTTGAAGCTGTTCTGCTTTGCACCTAAAGGTTCAGGGCAAACTAAGTGTGTCCATTTCCATGTGTCTGCAGAGTGCTGCCTGGACAAGTTGCACTGCAGGAGGAGAGCCCTCTGCCTGGGCTCCCATCTGCCTGTGGCATTTAGCCTTGTGCTTACTTTGTACATTGGTACCATTATGTTGCTGTGCAGGATAGCTTCTGCCTTGGTGTTCCTGCCTTCAGGATGCTCAGCAGCACATTAATACCTTTCAGGTATTTTTCACTAGTATTCTTAGTACGTTACAGAGTTACCTACAGGCAGCTCCATTTTTACAAGCAAGGCTTAGAAGTTTGACTATCTTGAGGTCTGTTTCAGCACATTACCACTGCTCTTTTTTGACACAGGAATTATATTGTTCCTAGTGACTGTTTATTTTGTGATATTTTTGTTTGAGTCATTAATATTATCATTACAATGATGCAGATATCATTATTAAAATGAAAGCATTGCTCAAGAGCAAGTACATGAATGGTCTAAATACAGTGCTTTTTTGCACCTGCTGAATATCTTGTTGGACTGCAGCAAAGGGAAGAGTTAAAGACTATAAAAAGGATAATAGATGATAATAAAATTAATTAAATTATTGCAGCAGCATTTGACTGAGCCTAAAGGCTCTAATGTAAATCCTGCAAGCAAAATTTTGCCATTGAGTAGGATCCTTTTCTCAAAGAAACAGAATTTTAGTGGTGCTGTCTTACTGGGATCTGCATGTTGAAAAGATACGTGGATCTTAGCATGCGTAATTTGTGAGGAGCAATTGTTTTGAATTCAGTGGCTTTTCCACACTTGCATTTTTTAACAATACCTCCATATTCTGAAAATGGCAGTACTAGGTAAAGGTTTGACCTGAAAGCAGTTAGGTAACCCTTGTCTGCAAATAATTGTTCTGGATTTGAATGGCCTTTTTTGCTTTGCAGAGAGGCAGCACGTGAATGTCGCAGGAAGAAAAAGGAGTATGTGAAATGTCTAGAAAATCGAGTGGCTGTGCTTGAAAACCAAAACAAGACACTGATTGAGGAGTTGAAAGCACTTAAGGACCTTTACTGCCACAAATCAGATTAATTTTGGATTCTCATTTTCACTTGTCCAGGTGGGATAGAGACTGGTTCTGGCTATACCCAGAAAGACAAAGTAAACTTTTTATTTTCTAAACATTTCTTTTTTTCTATGCGCAAAACTGCCTGAAGCAACTACAGAATATACTTCATCTGTGCTTTGCATCAAACTGTGAATGTTCAAGTACTTGCCTCCACTTCTCCCCTTACAAGATGAATTTCATCATCAATCTCAGCGTGAAGAAGAAGAACAGGCTTCTTTCTCGTCTCCCCATCCTCTTCAACAAGTAACGGTGGTCACTTGGGAAGTTATTGTGGGGAGGGTTCTTTTATAAAGATGTCAAGAATTTGTGCTGAGCTCTTTCCATTGCCTTAGAGACAGAACCGCCCCAGCCTCTTGGTCCAGACAACTGTGGGCCACATAGGTAGAGCATGCATGGTACAATGAAGAAGCAATGGTTGCCAAATTGATTTCACGTATTCATGATGAACTATACAAATACATGGCTAAGCAGCATGCCAAATGAAAGGAGCATCACTGTCACACTCCTGGTGTGGAGATAACAGACCTTTTTCAAACTAGCCCAGGAGAGGGTTTGATTTGTAACCTGTATTAAGCCCTCCTGGACTAGTAAAACCTTCTCCATACCTCAGAAACAAATGCATTGAAATGAGCTTCACTGGTCAGTTGTTGCTTCTCATAGCTTATGTGTGCAAGTGTGTTCAGCATTCTGAATGCACAAAAAGCAGACACCAATTTCATAGGATATAGGTTGGGGAATGATACTTGGATAGGAAAGAATACAATTTTAAAAAGATACAATACTGACGTTCATGTAGTAAGCAAGGGTAACACATGGAAGCACTGCCTATTTGTCTGCAGAACAACTAAGCAGTTGAAGCACGTCCAACTCCAAATAAATACTCCCTGATGGCAATATGGTCTGTGTCCCAGGTCCTCTCAAGCGGTGAGGTTGTTTCTATTTCCCTACCATTTTCCTACGCAATGGAAATTGTTGTATTCAGTGGAAATATCAGCCTGGTTTGCTAAACTCTTTTTCAGACTTTGAGGCTGCCTTCCGTATGTAAATGAAGTTGCAGTATGGCAACTACTAGGACAACCTCAAATATTGAAGAGGACTTCAAACACAGATATTCCAACTCCTACTTTGCAAGGGACAATACTGATTATTTGAACCTGGCCAGGTTAGCTAAATTCATAATTTATTTGGGATATTTTTTCATGTAAAGGGTCAGATTTACTGAGTAATTTATTCCTGCAACTAAAATTACTCATGTGCCTCAGATGTTTGCAAGTTCAGGATTTTTTGTGTGCACTGAGGAACTGTGATTGTGACCTTTCCCAGATTTATGTTGTTAAAAAAGGTAGTTCATGTTTTTAAAAATTTCTGTACTAAGCATTAGGACTTCAAAAGAATCATGCTCAAAAAGAACGTCAGGAAGTTGTCAAAAAGAATGTGTCAAAAAGAATCATGTGCAGTTTGTGTACTGGCCCTCTGACGCCAGTTTCTCAGTATGTTAACTTGGGTCATCTGTTGGAATAAGTTTACTTTGGGCTTCTGGTCAAACTTTTATGTATAGAAACATATGAATAAGGCTCTGGTCTATACTAATGCCTTGCCTAGCAGAGTATTAGCTAATATCTTTTCCCATTCACTCTGTCTGTTTTTAAGATAAATTTCACACACAAGCTTCTTAAAGGTTATACAATCAAGTGTGACATTATAAGAAAGATATCTGGAAGACTCTGCACAGTTGAGTCTCAAACACCTAAGCAGTATTAAAAGTTCTAGATTTCTTGTTTGAGAGGGCATTCAGTTTCCAAGAGACTTAATTTAAAAGGAGCAGGGTTAAACTTAGAGCATTATTGTTAAATCTAGAGTTATCAAGAATTTCAAATTACATTTGTATTTCAAGAAGAGAACATAAGTATCAGAAATATGAAATAATTCATTTTCAGAAGTTTAGCGAGGGTTTATAAATGGTATATTTTTATCTGCCATAGAGAATTGATTTTTGTGTTTTTATTTAATGGGAGATGAATCTATTAGTTTAGCAATGCAAATTTAAAGAAGGCCCTAAATTCTCAGCAATGCTTTTATAAAAATGATCTGATTCTTAAAATCAGCGAATACAAATACATAAAACGGTTACATTTTCCAGAACTAGTGCTGAAGTAGAAATGTTCGTAATGCAGGAGTCATTCTTGTAAAACATGAAGCTCTTGGTGGCCTCATTTACAATTATGTGGAATGGTTCCTCCAGCTTTGAGAAACACGGAAAAGGCTCTACATGCCCACATTAAGGCTGTTTCTTTTGTAGAACATTGGTTTGCAAAAGCACAAGGTTTTGCTGTGAACCTGAACGAGGTGAGCTGGGCTCTGAGAGCTGTGTCTAGTGGGTAATGAACACTGTCTAGAGCTTGCTGATAGTCACTGGGCACAAGGCCTGGGGGCTGAATGGGCATGGGAGCCTAAAACAGTACCCAGGTGGGGTTCTCCTAATAGAGAGTTGGTGCGAATTTGTGTGGCAGTGAGAGGAGAACGGTGTTACCAGTTTGTCTGTGTGTGGTCTGCAAGTGGCCTGTAGTGGTTTTAGCCTTACACCTCATTAGCAAATAAAGTTTCACGAAGAAAAAGAACGTTGTTTTAAAGTACATAGGGGTCTGCAAGAATCTTTATTTTTATTTATGCTGCACTGAGGATTTAGGGATGTGAATTTATTTAATGGAAATTATACATGATAGTAATAAAAAATGTATTAGACCAAGTACAGGACTGGCTAGGCTACCCATACATGCTTTACTATTCATATTGACCCAGAAAGGGAAAGAATATGACACAGGAATCCATTCCTATGTTATTTACCAAGTAGTGAGGTTGGGGTAATAAGCTTCTATAAACTAAGGCCATTTAGAAGTAGGATGGAAACTATGCTGACAAGGGGGAGGGAGAATTAGTTTTTTATCTCACAGTTGTGAGTTTTCAAGAACTGATAGCCTGTTTTACCTGAAGAGAGGGTTAGAAAGGGCTAGATCCATTATGTTCATAATAAACAAGAATTGGTTTGAAATATAATTTTTGTAATGTCATTATTTTGCAAAACAACAGCACCAATCAGGCAGTTAAGATATTGTCAAAGGTGCTCTTTTAATTTAGATATTCTTGGAAAATACATATGTATAATATATGTACATATATATATATATACACACAGTATATAATCTACAGCTCTGAGAGCTTTTAAGTCAGGAATGCTGAGTATTATAGTATATGGAGGTCAGAAAAAAATTTTTACTTTTCTGTGTGTGTCTGGGTGTGTGTGGATGTGTGTGTGTGAAAGCTTCCCCCCACCCCAGTAGCTCTGGGCCGCATTATTCTAGCGCTTATTACTGATTTGTTTTGTGCTGTTTCTCAGTTATCCATTTTCAAGAATTTTATTTCATCTTTCACACTTTGTGAGGTTTGTTTTTTATTGATGAAGATTTTTGAAATTATGTAAACAGTTGTTATACAACCACCACCACGACCCAGAATAATTCACTTTTGTGCTTTTTATCTTTGGCAGCTATATATCAAAGGCAAAACATTTGGAAAGGTTATTAAGGTGTTATTTTTTAAAGGAACCACTGGTAAGACTTCTGTTTTCCTCCTGGGGTAGTGGTGATGCATTTTTACTTAGGCAGCAATTTCACCAGCATCAGGTAGTTGCCGGCACCGTTGCTTGTATCCGAAAGCACAATTTCAGCCTGTCGTGCTCATCAGGACTGTTCAGACACCTGTAGTCCTGGCTACCCTGTAGCTGGCATTTGCATTGTAGACCACTGTCTTCTCTGGTACTTGTACATTGGTCAAAAATTGGTGGGGTGTTTGGAATCATGAAGAGGCTCAGGAAAAAAAAATATTTAATAAGGAAAAACAGCCCAGATAGTTTCTGACCTAAATTTGTACCACAGGGTTTTTTTTAAATCTGGGCTTCCAGTAAACTGCAGCTGCAAGTAGTCATCTGAGTGAAAACTGTCCCCTGCTTTTTTATTCTGTATTCTTTTTTAATTTATGACAGACAGACAGTGCTTTTTGGGAGTAAAAGACAAGTCTCCCCATCAAAGCAAGTTCAATATCAGTGGTTGCAAATCTATGACAATTCATAGAGGACTTAATTGTTTTTCTAAGACCTTGTTTTTATTATTTTTTCACCCTAGAGCCTGGTTAGTGATGTAACATTTGCCAATGATCCAACCAAAAGGTCATGTATTTATTTTTGTTACACTATGTTCTTTGTAAATGTTTAATTAAAATGTGCACTTTTAAAAAAAACGAAAACAAAACAAAAAGAAAAAAACCAACAAAACAGAAAAAAATGAAGATAATTGGGTTTGCCTGAGAAGCTTTCTGGCATAATCGTTGTGATCCTGCTTCTTGCACACAATTCACCCCCCTCCCCACAGCAGCTGACTCCTTCGCTAATTTAACTTGCGGATCAGCACCTGGTGCCCAGCAGGCATTGCTTCAGAATGGCAGGAGAGCTGAAGGGCCTACAATCAAGCGTGTGGTGTCTCAGAGCTGTATGTGCAGGATGGATGTGAAATTATTTTTAGAGTACAACTAGTTCAGTGATCCCGTGTGGGAAAGGGAGGTTAATTTGGAAGGAAAGTGAAACTATTTTTCAGCCACTTTATTCCCCTTTTCTTAATTTGAGATTGTCTGCAGATTTTACAAACTGCATTCCAAGAAAATAAGTCAAAAGACTTTTCAATAATTTGACACCAGGAAGTAAAGGTACACTGACAATGTGTCACCCTGCTTTAAAAGAAAAGCAAAGCAAAGCACAACCACCTTTCCTTTGCAGGAATGATGATAATTTAGGTGTAACCCTGAAGTCTGTCCCTGTGAGCAGGTTTTAAAAAGCATACAGTACATTGATGGTTCTCTGTCGTCTGCCTGAGAACGTGTTTTCCTGAACTGTGTAATTTGCTAGCTGTAAAAGACATTGATTTTGCAAAAACCTGAATGTATCATGAAATTCAGTTGGTCTGGAAGGAGTCAGACTGATGAAGAGAGGGTGCTGAAATCAACCTGCTGTGTGCTTGTGACAGCTTCAGGTCTGTGGATAGATACAGCTTAAGTCTGTACATCTTTGGGGAAAAGGGACCAGATCCAGGTGGTAAAAAGGGTTTGCATTTCAAGTGTTTTGCCTTGGAATGTGTTTTTTACATGTATTTAAGCTGTGACCTGCAAGGAGGTGTTCTTGGGCTATCTTGTGTACCACAAATTGAAGAGAGTGAGCTGTCTGCTTTCTGGCACTGCAAATGCAGGTTTGTGCCGTGCTGTGTGGTGAGTTCAGGGCTTGCTTTCAGCAGGAAGAGGCAGGAGCAGTCAGCTGTCCTCAGGAGCTGTGTGCTGCCAGGGCCAGGGACAGGGACAGCTGGAATGACCCATGGTTGGTGCACTCTGTAAGCTGAGCATTTACTGCCCTCATGACTTGAGCAGTTGGTTCACTCAGCCTCAGCTATGTATTCCTCTAAATTAGGGGATAGCTGAGTGAGAGCACAGGGAAGGAAGGCCTTGAGCCATTTAGTTACCTGGAAATGGCCACTCTGAAGAACTAAGGATGTTCAGGTGCTCTGTACAAGTTGTGTTTTGTCCAGGTGCCACTCCATTTTTTGTGTGTCTAATTGCATTTATTTATATTAAAACATTAATTTTTAAAAGTTCTAGAATTTTGAGTTTATATGAGATTTGAAACTGTGCTGCTTATAATAGACTTCTTGGGATGGGGAACAGGGCAAGAAGAGGTGCTAGTAGGCAGCCAACCCCACCACAGACTTCTCCACAGATTGGTTGTTCACTTCAAAAATGAGTTGTTATTACTCTGGATTTATAATTTGAAATTGTTTTGAAACAGTGTTTTTCAGGGAAGCTTCCAGAGCGAGGGTTATTATTCTCCCTTTGTAATGTAAGCTGGAAAGTATGTTCACCTCATCTGCATTTCTGATTCTTTACTCAAACCGTGTCAGCACAGAACAGGGTATTTGAGCTTGACTCCCACATACTTGTGGAAGTTAAAAGACTAAACGAAAATCCGTTTTTGGAGGAAAACAAATTCTTTTTTTACATCTCCCCAAAAATCTAGAAACATCCCTATTCTGTTCTGGTTTTTTTTTTTTTTTTGTGCTTTATCTGTGTTTTAAAAGAATTGTACTGGGTTATAATGCATTTTATTAACACTATGTACATATTAGCTGCTTTGTGTTTCAGAATGGTAGTAATTGCTTTGTATATTAAAGTGATTCTTGTGAATTTGTGAATTACTGTCATAAAGAAGTGCTTTTTCTTACTGTAACCTTTGTGGTATAACCTGTCATAACTCCCTTTTTACACAAACATTTATGTGCAGTCACATAAACATGCTTTAAAAAAACTCTATGAAGTCTCTTTTTTGAGCAGAGTGTTCCATTTACACTAATTTAGTGGCAAATTTTAGCTAGATAGGAGTATGGAAAAAGGCACATTTTGAGCAGTCTATGGTGTCCTCTCATGATTGGCCTGCTCTGAGTATTCATGAGGTATTCTCCCCAAAGAAAAGGCTTTTTTAATCTTAATTGAATTAGATTAGTGAGAGGTTAAGTCCTGAAAACCAGAGGTTGTCTTCCTCATGATATTTTAAAACCTCCTTCCAGTATCCATTCTGGTGGCAGTTAGTTCTGTTGTTTAATAATGTCTGAAAGACTTACGCCTTTCACAGTTTAAATATGCTGCATGTCTCACTTCTAAGCATTCCTGTAAACCATGTACTACTGATCTTAATAACAGAACAGAAACAGAAGGCAGCAAACACTGCAAGGATCGCAACCCTATTATGTAATCTGCAAGGCTGGATCCAAACACTGGGATGAAAGCCAGGAGGACAAATTCAGCACTGAGGTAAACACACCTCCAGTGAAATCAAGGGGAAGCAGTAAGGTCAGCTCATTACAGCTGGGATTTTGTGGTTTTCACAATCGAGTGTTTTCATAATGCCATTCACGTACTTGCTCAGAAAAATCTACAGTAATGAGGGAGAATCCCAAACAGGGGTTGGTCCCTGAGATAAAAGTGCAGTTTGGCTTGAATTTTGAACTGAGAAGAACTGGGTAACGTAGATCCCTGTGCAGTCAGTAGGTCAGCTGATAAACCTGATTCTTCTGACACTACTGTACCTTGAAGCTCTTTGTCCATAAGATGCGGAGCTGAATCTCATGATTAATATCAATCAAACATTACTTTAGTTGCAATGACACTTCAGAAGAGTTTGTTCCCTTACAAAACGGCATGGTCGAGGGATGGTTTCTCAGTCTCACAGCATGGTTATGTCTTACGTAGTCATTTTTCTGTGGCTTGGATCCACTCCCTAGAGTGAGTGAATTTCTCAAGAGGCTATTTGTGCGTTGCCCCACTACTCAGGGACCCATGCCCAAACACATCCTTCCTACAGATGAGCTCACATCATCTGTTACAAAGCACGACCAATGCAATGGAACCACCCAAAGGAGAGGGGGATTCTCTAGTGCTGGGATGAACAGGCTGACAGGAAGTGCTTGGGCAGGGTGTTGGTGTAATTGCCAAACAGCTGCTGAAGCATTGCCATGCATCATCTCATACTAGAGCAGGAGCTCACCCTGGTGGGTTGGGACACCAGAGTCAGCAGGTGTCATTGCAGGGGGCTGCTCTCTGTGCTCACTCACCAGCAGTTACATCTCTGCTACTTCTGTCCTGCACATCTGCTGTGATTCCTTCCCGGCCTGAGTCGCTCCCGACCTCTCCCTGAAGGTAAGTGTGATGGGAATACAAAAAACCTGCGAAGCCCAACCTGGGACAACAGAGGGCAGTGCTCGCTGTCTGGTGCACGTGGACGTTAGCTCTGCCCAGTGGGAATGGACTGCAGGTTTCAGCTGAATTACATTCTCGTGGCTGATGCCTGCCCCTGAACACTAGCTTTAAATGCAACCACAACTGATGTGCATGGGGTCATGGCCTAACTGCAGTGGTTCTGGATCTGGTCTCCTAAATCTAACAGCACCAGAGGAGGTGTCCCCTTGAGGGGGTGCCGCTTGCTGGACTGGGAAGAGGCCACCAAGAGCTCAGCTCTGCAGGTCAGGGGCAAGGCACTCATCTGAGGTGCCAGTGCCATCCCATGCTTTTCTCCACAAGTATTTATTTATGGGCAATAGCATCGCTTCAGCCTTCAAACATACTCCCCTGGCTTTGCATACAGCTGCTCTGTGACAGCAGCATGGCAAAAGAAGCCAAGCCTGGTCTCTACTGGCACGTGCCTGCTCTGGCAGGAGGGCTGTGGGCTGTAACAGCAGCAGCGGGAAATCTGACACTGAAAGCTTAACTAAACAATTAAAAGAGATGGAATTAAACTGATTTGTTTTAAAAGTACAAAACAGTTTCTATTGAGAAAGCAAGGCCTGGGGCAAAGCCCCCTTTTAAGTGTTTAGATTGCTGCACCAGGCTTTTTTCTGTGCATTTTTTTTAGCATGTTCCTGCTATGGCAACAGTGGAAGCTGCTATGGCTGTCAGTACTGCAAGCTGCAGCCTCTGGCAAGGACCGAGCACTGCCAGGCTTTCGCCACAGAGAAGTTCCCTTGGGCACGCCCAAGCACCAGCACACTGCCTTCTGCCAGCTCCAGCCCAGAGCCTAATGCCTAATCACAGAGCTTTGGAGAGAAGGAAACACCAGTGGGGAGGAAAAGGAAGAGGAGAGGTGAGAACTTACAGCCATACTCTGAAAACTAGAGCCAGAAAGCGTGGGGAGAGCTCATCATTCTTTTCAGCCATTGCTCACCCAGCTGATAGGACAGAAGCTACAGCTGACACATTAAAGCTCATTTCATGATCTGTTTTCAATTAAAGGTGCTTCTTCTTTCCCCAAATGGACTTCAACTCTAGTTTCAGGCTGCAAATTCCCAGCCAGCTGCCTAAGTACTGTTTTAGTGACACCATGTGGCTTCTGAGGATACTGTTGTATCAAGTGTTCCAGAGCAGCAACTCCCAGACCCAGTCCGAAGGCAGCAAGGAGCTTCGCTGAAAATATGCAAGAGACGTGCCAGGGATGAAGCAGAAAGCTTCATGATAAGTGTGTCATTTCCAGATTATAGTCAGCACTTCTGGACCACTGACCAAGAAGCATGATGGTAGCAGAAGTGACAAAAAGCTCCAAAATGTCCATGGCCCAAAGCAGCTGCTGCTGTTTGCTGTTGCCAGTGCCAAAGACATGCATATGCTTAAAGTCTGAACCTGACCTAAGGCTTTTTGAGCTTAAAGCAAAAAAAGTTCCACATCCACAAAAAAAAAAGGTAGTAAAGCAATTCCTGCGTTCAGAATTGTAGCTGTCTTCTGTTAGCCCATTGTTTTCATCAGTTTCATTCTTCCACCACTAGAAAGAGAAGGAAGTCTGCTGCTGGTGCAAGTTGGATTCCTGGATCTTGTGGGATAAACACACAGATGTGTTTTACAAGCTCAAGGTATGAAACCAGTTACTTAGAGCAGCACCTTAACTACCACTGTGCACTGAAAGCACACTGAAATCTAGGCACTGCCCCAAGGTGCCAAGTAATGCAAGAATAAGTAGTTCCCTGTGCTACAAAGACTTTACAGAGCACCCTCCTCTCCTAAATAACAGCTCTCAGACAGAGGGAGCACAAACAAAGGCAGAAAGTAGAAGATTATTTAGTGGTACTTTGAGAGTCAAGGACTGATTTGATCTTTAAAGAACAGTTTGAGTCTCCTTGTTGCACTTTCCCTTCTGGCACACGGGCACGTGTGTGTCTTCTAAGAAGCCTTGATCTGTGTGAGGGAGACTCCTTAGGAACAACTGATAAACCACAACTGCTTAGGTACTGCAGGCGTAGCCCCCACGCTTGCAAGTCAGGTAAAGATACCACGGATTTCTAAGTTGCCTTACTCGGCAATCCCTATTCCAAGTGCCCCCTCCAGATCTTGTACTTTGTTTCACTGTGCCTCTTCAAGTCAGCGGTGACAGCAATAGGACAACTTTATGGCATCTACCTTCGTTTCTTTTTGCCCTTTAAGTGATTTCTTTTACTGCAACTTTTCAGATGCAGAAGACCTGAAGAGTTAAAGCATTTAGAGCCGGAGTATTAGCTTCTCTTTCATCCACTCTTACTTTTCTAGAGTTAAGGAAGTGATAAAGGGAAAAACCACACTGTAATATGTTTTCCCCAGAAATTAAGCATGGGTTGATTTCAAACAACAAACCTTTTGATGACAGTTTTGACTCCTAGAGATTTCTGCAACTTAAATCAGTTTCAACCATTACATTTGATAAAAAGTCAGTGGAACACCCTATGCAACTATTCAGAAATGAAGCAGAGGCTTAATATGCAGAACAGAAGTACAATCCTTGTTGTATCAGACCAAGTGATCAGACAAGACCATCAGAACAAGAAGCCAGTGAAATAACACAACTGCAACTTTATGCTTAGGAATGAGTGTATTGAGTAGAAACAAGGGAGAATTGAACAGCATCAGTGGGTTATTAACAAAGCATAGAGTCAAAAGTCATCCTTGCGACTACCCCTCTGTGCTTTGTAGATATGAACATCCTTACTGGAATCATAATGGACTTCGTATACAGAAAAACGGTCTCTCAGCATCTTCAAGAATTTGTGATCCCGTTCATAGCGGATACGACAGGAAAGAAGAATCACAGTTTGCTCTGAGCACAGGTGCTCCAGTGTCTGAAGCAGTTCTGCAAATGTTTCTTCCAGATAAACGATGTCTGCACCCAGGACGAAGTCAAATGCTCCTGGAGGGAAGTTACCCAGGTCTTTTCCCCACGTCAGCTCCTTCACCACAGCTCTCGGACGTAGTTCAGGGGGTAAGTTTGCCTGTACATTCGACTCCAGGAACTCCAGTGCTGCCGCCCTGTCTGTGATGGTAACACGGGCACCTAAGGGGTACAGCAGTACATGGCTCAGGCGAATACTCCACGTGCCTCGATACAGCATGGGGAATACAGTGCTCTGACTCTAGCAGGCTCCTTACTTCCTGGTAAACATTAACAGCTCCCCTGAGCTGCCTGATTGAAAACAAACAAACAAAAGAACAAAACAAGCAAAAACCCCCATCTACATACATCCTACCTTTCATCAGTCACTTAAGAATATAAAGTGTACTCTACATGAAGATTAAGTTGGGTAGGGAAAAAATAGTGTTTTCTGGTGCTTTTTTTTAGTGCATGAAAGTCAAGGAGTTACCTTCTTTCCATAGGTGACAAAAGAATAATTTATATGGATTGTTACAATTAACCTGCTCCAATTCCATATTTTTCAGTAGGAGAGAGGCAGCTACAGAGCCTCTTTCACAGGTCAGACAAAAATTATGCCTGGGTGGTTTTGCATGGAATTACTGTATTTTGTCAAACTGCTGTTTCTATTATTTCAGTAGGCATCTTTCACAGCCACTAGAGCTTTGAATTACAAAGTTAACCTGGGACAGGTAGCACAAATTTAACATAGTACCCAGTTCCTGCTTCAGCCACAGATAGATCACTAGCAAAGCATTTCTCCAGGCCCTGGCTTCCCTGTCTGCAAGACAGGCTAACAAGGCTTACGCAAGCTCAGAGAGTGATTTCTGTCTGTAGCTTTATCTGCATCCAGGACAAGTGGAAGATGGGAAGCACAGCACTTGTTCCCTGGGGGGAAACAGCTGCAGAGCTGAATGCTGCTGAGCTGCCTGCCATGGTAACAGGCGTCAGCCTTAACGGGGTCCCACCATAAAGTGAACTGCAGTAGCACCATCACTACAAATATCGCAGCAGGTTCTCAAGTCTAACAAGAAAGGAAGATGACTCAGAGAAAAACCACCACAGTTCACATATGCAGCTTTGGTGCTCACTTCTGTACCAGGCATATACATGTAAAAGTGCTGGTTTTACTACAGTTGCAAATTGCTTTAAACAAGCCAAAGAAAAAAGCCCTTACCTAGTAACGTGACCACTATTCCCAGCAATCCAGTTCCAGCTCCCAGCTCAATCACAGACCGATCCCTGAGATCAATGCCTTCCATCTCCAGATAAGCGCACAGGACAACAGCCTAAGCCAAGAGACAAGGGCAATTAAGCACAAGGCTCATTTCAGTCATACTGAACACAGGGTTTCTGGTTTAAACTGAGAGAAAAGGTTATGGGAAGGGTCGGGTCCTTCAGGTCTGCAGCAAGACCTTTTTCAGCCCCTCTCTGCCTCCTGTATGCACATGTAATCTTTTTATGAGTTTTATGGAAGACTTACTGGCAAAAGGAAAAAAGAACCATTACAACCTGGGTGTAGTAACTGCTCCATGAATCCCCAAACATAAGAAGAGGTAGAAAGAGTTGTATTTGGAAAGGAAATGCTGAGGGGTTGTCAAACGCTAGTGAATGAACACAGTATTGCAAAGGTCCAGAAAAAGGCTTCATAGTACCATGAATGGTATTTCAAAAAGTTTCTGCACAACACTTGTGTGCAGTCAGAAAGGACATAGGGAAAGTAAATAGCACTTCTATCTGGTTGTATCTATCATGTTATATGTTATAATAATATAAGGTTCTTGATAAGGACCTCTGTCCACAGCAAGTTCGGTCAAAGCTGATGTCCAGAAAGACCAAGAGCCCCGTACACCTATTCATTTGAGAAGATTGCTAAAAATGCTATGCTTGTTCTTTTAAACCAGAGATAAAAGTGCAATTTGTGTGTGGAGTGAGATCCAACCTGATGGGAAGCCCTTGGATTCCTACAGTGGTGCTGTGTGCAACTGCCCTGCAGCCTTGGACCCACCACAAAGCCCTGTTTTGAATGGTTCTTATCCCCAAGATAAAGTCTATCAGCAGTCCTTCTTGAGGTTACAAGCAGTGGGATCCATGCTGTGCTCTGAAGGGTGCCAAGCAAACATCAGGAGCCAGTGTAAGGAAATGGGTGAGAGTTATCCAGAATATTTCCTGTATCTGGCACTGGCCGTGCAGGGTTTAGGCGGCTCGTTTCCCTTGCAGTCCTCTAGGATCGCTTATGAGGGGAAAAAAAAAAAAAGTAAAGCAGAGCCTAACATTTTCTTTCCCATCTAAAAAAAAAACCAAAAAGAAAAAAAGCCTTCCCTCTATAATTCAAAATTAAATAATTTTCTGAGGTGATCCTGAAAGCTCGGCAAGCTCCACGGGAAGGCACCGAGCGCAGAAAAGCCCCGCTTAACATGAACACCTACCGCGTCCCAGACCACCGCCGCCACCCCCAGCCGCCGCCAGTCCTGCTGCAGGCGGATGGTGCGGCTGGCGAAGTGGAAGGTGGCCGAGGGACTGTGCAGCTGCCGCGCTGCCCAGCCGGCTCCCTCCTCGTAGGGCACCAAGGCCATCTCGCCGCCGGCGATCGCAGCCCCAGGCCCCGGCTCACCGCGGCCTCGGCCGCCGGGTCGGCCCTGCCCGAGCTCCGCGCTCGCCCGAGCCGCGAGCAGGGAAAGGCCGCGGCCGCCGCGGGAAGAGTCGCGGCCCCTCGCCTGGGCACGGCCCACCCGCTCCGC
>WBMZ01014308.1:0-43732 GCA_013400975.1 Atrichornis clamosus | reverse complement strand
CCCAGAGAAGCTGTGGCTGCCCCTGGATCCCTGGAAGTGTCCAAGGCCAGGTTGGACGGGGCTTGGAGCACCCTGGGACAGTGGAAGGTGTCCCTGCCCATGGCAGAGGGTTGGAATGAGATCCTCTTGAAGGCCCCTTCCAACCCAAACCATTCTGTGATTCTGGAATTTCCTCTGTTTTAGTTTACCTGCATCCTTTTGGGAATAGGCCTCTTGGTGGAGTGCCAACTCACCCAGCTCTCATCTGCTGTCGCCTCTGGATAATGAACTGGAACAATGCAAACACAGAGGTGAGGAGCTCAGGGGGTTCATTAGGGAATCCACACAACTTTCAGCACCTTCTCATTTAATTCAATAAACCCTTAACACAGGAAATGGACTTGGTGGCACATAGAAAAGTCAGCGATAATGGGAAAAGTGCTGCTGGCTTGGATACCAGGTTTGTCACACTAAAAGGATGTCACAGAGTCATTTAGGGTGGAAAAAGACCTCCAAGAAAGCAAGGAACGAAGGAAGGAAGGGTGGGTTCTTCCTCAAAGAAGAGGGGAATTCTCTTCATCACCCTAAGCACTAATTCAGCCTTAAACCATTCTACAAACCCCACAGGTCCTTCTCCCGACCCTTGGAGCTGGATGGTCACTGTGGCAGTCACACTGGGGCAGGGGACAGAGTGACCTGGCAGAGTCTGCACCAGATGTGTGCCCAAAAAATCCCCATGTGCTCCAGAAAACCTTGTGCTGTGCGAGGGAGCCAGAGCAGCCCACAAAGCACAACTGCCCTGAACAGCTCATTAGTGGGTAACTCATTAACACACCCACAGCACAGGAGGAAAGCAGAAAAGCCATTATAAGATGAACAACAGGTAAATGCTAATTTGCAGCTCCATCAGCCATCCCACACAGTGCTCAGGCTTTGGTAACTCCAGGAAAAACACCTTGGAACACACGAGAAAGCTCCGTGTCTGCAGCAGCTGAGGGAGCTGGGAAAGGGGCTCAGCCTGGAGCAGAGGAGGCTCAGGGGGGCCCTTGTGGCTCTGCACAAGTCCCTGACAGGAGGGGGCAGCCAGGGGGGGTCGGGCTCTGCTCCCAGGGAACAGGGACGGGACAAGGGGAAACGGCCTCAGGCTGTGCCAGGGGAGGCTCAGGTTGGACAGCAGGAGGAATTTCTGCCTGGAAAGGGTGGCCAGGCCTTGGCAGGGGCTGCCCAGGGAGGTGTTGGAGTGCCCAGCCCTGGAGGTGCCCAAGGAAGGCCTCAGGCTGTGCCAAGGGGATGGCTACGGGGCCTGTGAAGGCTGAGATGGGTCTGGGGGCTCTGAGGGCTGTTTAGATTGGATTTTAGGGAAAATTTCTTCAGTGAAAGGGTCATCAGGCTTTAGGACAGGCTGTCCAGGGAAATAGTGGAGTCATCACTCCTGGAACTGTTCAAAAGCCATGTGGATGTGGCACTTGGGACACGGGTTAGTGGTGAACAGGGCGGTGCTGGGTTAATGGTTGGACTCGGTGATCCCAGGGGACTTTTCCAACCTTAATGATTTTATGATTCTATGCCCCACTGACTTTTTCCCTCTCCTCCATTTCAGCTTTTCAGAATGGAGGAAAATCGTGCAAAACACCTTTTGTCACTTCTCTGATACCACATTTCACAGGGCCTGTGATGCAGCCCCAGCTGATGAGACCTGGGCACAGATTCCCAGAGAAGCTGCCCCTGGATCCCTGGAAGTGTCCAAGGCCAGGTTGGACGGGGCTTGGAGCACCCTGGGATAGTGGAAGGTGTCCCTGCCCGGCAGGGGGTGGCACTGGATGGCCTCTAGGGTCCCTTCCATCCCAAACAGGGATGAATCTGTGATTTAACTTTCAGAGGAAGTGGGAGAATTCGAGTAAGTAAAATCACAGCGCTGCTTTCTTGGTCAGGACCACAAGGGGGACTCTCCACCAGCTTTATAGGGGAAAAAGGATTTCAAGGAAGAAGGAAAAGAGGAGTAAATCAGTTCGGTAGCTGAATGTGCAAAATCCATTTTAGGTTTTAAGTTTTTAATCTTTTCATCTGTGACATTCATTGACAGGTATCAGTTTGCCTTCATGTCCAAATGCTGCTCTGTCTCCTTTCAGCCCCTGGTTTGATGCTGCACATTGCATATTGCAAATATCCTGATAATTTTTGTTAATGAATTTAATACACTGGCTTGATTGTCTTTAGCTAGAAATGACAAACAAAAGCCCTGACCACTCATGGGTTCTATGTTCTATAACCCACTCTGAGAATATTCCAGGGCTGGGAGGACCTGGTGGGCTGCCGAGGTACACACAGTGCAGGAGACAGAGGTTGGCAGTGGTGGAGGGTGCAGAGGGACACAAGACAGGTTGGGATTTGGGCAGCAGGGCAGGAAAAGAGAAAAATGACATGGAAAAGTGCTGGGAGAGAGGGAAGAGGTGCATGAGCCAGTGCTGGCCAGCTTGAGCCACACAGGGAGTCACATCTGCCTTACAGTAAAGCATTAAAAAATGGCCAGAAGAGGAACAAAAGCACAGTGTAAGGTTTTTGTTAACATGGCCCTATTTTACTGTGGTTTTCTGTACTTTCTACTTACACTTGGCTGCCTTGAAAGCTTGATACAAACACCACTCTCTGCCCCCAGACACAGCACACACTGGAGTTCTCAGATGTTCGCCTGAAAATCAGGAGTTAAAAACACAAGCCCTGTTCCCTTTAACTTTGAGGAAGTGAACACAGCAGGCACAATAACTATCAATTTCTAGGAAGTTATACAGTAGTCAATAACTATCCCCCTGAATTCCCTGAATTGCTGAAATGCAAAGGAAGCCCTGAGTGTCTCTCTAATTGAAACTCAGCTATTGTGCAACTCCATTTGGTGGGAGGCTGTGGGTTCATGGTGAAAGTCAGGACTGAAATGAAGCTGAGAATGAGCTGCCAATTCCAACAAAAGTGTAGGTGACCTCGCAGTTACTTTAAAAGCTTCTCCAAAGAAGAGACATTATCATCATAATTAGAGCTTCCTTTTCGTGGGGAGAAAATTTGTATTGCACTGCTGCCATAATTCTCATTATAAGTGAGCAAATAATTACTCTTACTCGACACATTAAATTCCTATTATATCTCCAAAACACTATTGAAAACCAAAAGTCAAAGGGGTTTTTTTAATGCTGGAAGCCAGTGCTTGAAATGTTCTGCCAGGAAAAGTGAAACAGTGGTGGTCACGTCACATCTTGTGGCAGATGTGCATATCACACAACAGTGACTGATCTTCATCTCCTCTAACGAATATTTTTAAAAACCCAGCTGTGTGTGACAGTCAGAAAAGAAAGGAACTTGCACCAGAAGCAAAGGAAGTATTTGGATTTCACAGAATCCCAGGATAGGTCAGGCTGGAAGGGAGCACAGTGGGACATGTGGTCCCAGCTCCCTGCTCCAGCAGGGCCATCCCAGAGCACAGGGCACAGGGTTGTGCCCAGACAGCTCTGGAATATCCCCAGGGAGGAGACTCCACAGCCTCTCTGGACAATCTGTGCAGGGCTGGGGCACTGCCCAGGGAAGAAGTTCTGCCTCCTGTGCAGGGGGAGCTTCCTGGGATCAGTCCCTGCCCGTTCCCCCGGTGCCATTCCAGGCCCCAGGGAGCAGACTTCCCACCCGATCAGACCTTTTATTCTATCATTTATGTATAAATCCATTTGTAGGAAGTTGTGTGGCTTCCATCTTTGTGGAGCACTTTGCCCCCTGCTACCCCAAAGCCATTGGGCACAAGGAGCTCTTTAGCTGCCTTCCCCTCACGGGAGTGTGGGAATCGTGCTGCACCTCCTCGTGCCTGAGAGCTGTGTTCCTGCCACAGCCTCCCTCCTGCCCCCTTGGAGATATATCCCATTTTTAATCAGGATTTCCACCTTTCATTTAGCAGGAAGCTGTGTTTTATCCAGCGGTCTCTGCACGTTCTCAGAGGGAGAAGGACGAGGGCTGGGTGTCTGTGTAAGTGCATCAAGGGAGCAAATCCCCTCCAGGCACACAAGGGCTGGGCTGTTCCACAAGCCTGGGCTGTAATTCGTCATCTTGGCAGGTTAATTAGCCCGGGCAGCACAATGCCCAGCTGTGGCACCCTGTGCAGGGTCCTGCCTCTCCTGACCTCCCAACTTTTGGGGAGGAAATGAAGGAGGAGACAGTGGTTGAGCCAAGAGGAGCTTCTGAACCACCACTCCCCGCCCCGTGCTGCCCCCGGCCCTAACAACCCCACGCACCCCCATTGTTCCACCACAGGGTGAAGGGCTTTCAAGGCTCCAGCCCTGGATCCACATCCTCATGCTCCATTTATGTATAATATTAAATAAATGAGAAGTGTAACTACACAGCATTTTCAGTCTGCAAAAACATGTGTCAGTGAATTAAACTGGTGGAAGAGACAAACATTTGTTATTCTCCCTTGGCTTGCTGATGGTGTAAAGTTCTGAGTTTGCTGCATGCTCAGACTCCATGTTCCTCATTTAACTGTGGTGATTAATCAGCACGGACCATTTTGTTTACCCCTCTCCCCAGGACTAATGTGCTGTGGGAGCTCTGTGTAATGCTAAATCAGAGCAAACCCTGCTCAATATTTTATATATTTAAAGACTGCACTTCCCTTTTTCATTAAGACAGCCTCTCACCCGCATTTCTGGGATAACAAGTTGGAATAAAAAGTAGCTCTTTGTGAATGCTGGGAGAGCGATACTGTCCAGGCCTGATGTCTGAAATGTAATACATTAAAAAGTAATCATCTTTCTACCTGTGCAAAATTAATCAGATTAAATAATGACCTTAATACAATTTCCCTTGGTGACCTTTATTGAGGAAATAAATCCTTTCTCAGACACTAAAAATAATCACCGCAAAGTTGAGCTTCCCTAAACTTTGGCGTTACCATTCTCCCTAAACTCTTGAAACAAAACTAAACCTCCCTCCAGCATCACACAACGTTTAGTTCTGCACCAAAGCTGCTGTTCTCTAGAAGCATCCTGTCCCTGGCTCCCCAAAAATCTCCCCCAGAACCTCTGGCTGCATTTCTGTAGCATTCCCAGGACTGCCAGGAGCACCTGCCCTGGGAACAGGTAACCCCCATGTCTCCTCTTACATTTGACTCATTTGGGTACCATGTCCACAATGTTCTGGGAGCAGAGAACAAAATCTGGAGGGGTGTGCACTAAAAAAGGTTAATTTTAGCCTTGTTGCCCTAAAAAGGTGATGCTTTCTATTCTTTAAGCATTTCAGCACAGCTTTTTCAAGAGTTTGACAGAGGATCTCATCCTTGCTCTTGGAAGAGCCGCCAAAGAGCCACTGCAGAGACACTGTCCCTTCCCCAAATCCCCTTTGGAATCCAGCACAAACAACTTACCAGCTCTATTCCCCTCCAAGCAAGGTCAGCCTGTCCAGAGCCAGAGTTTCAGCAGGACCTTCTGGAAGCCAAATATTGGTTAAACCCCACAGGTCTACGTAAAGCACAGCAACTCCTCAGGGAGTCAAACTGCCAGAGGGTGGGGTTAGATGGGAGTTTGGAAAGGAATCCTTCCCTGTGAGGGAGGGGAGGCCCTGGCACAGGGTGCCCAGAGCAGCTGTGGCTGCCCCTGGATCCCTGGAAGTGGCCAAGGCCAGGTTGGAGCAACATTTTGCAGGGTTATTGCTCATGTTGGGTGACTCCTGAAAGGATCAACACCATTTTATCCTGTAAAGAGCAACAAGCATTGCCAGAAGGATAAAGGACGTTTCAGCTGTCCTGGCTGGTGCCACCTGAAAGCCTTGGGGTTTTCTGATTTGAGTGAATTACCTGATTCTGCTCCTGTTCTTGCCACACTGTTGATCCAGTTCCAGCTCCAGCTTTGGCATGGGATCATCTGGGCTCACTGCTCCCAGTTCAGACCGGGAAATCACTGAAACTCTCTTCTTCCAGTAATAAAGGGAAAAGGCAGTACTGCTCATTACTCATCTGATGGGCTGTTGAGAGCCAGCTGCCTTCAAAATTCACCTGATAAACTGCACCGTTCTTTGGGCTTATCAAAGCTTGGGGCTTATCAATGCTTTGTAATAAATGTGTGTTTTTCACAGACTAGAAACAATGGTAACCTAGCAACAGAGAATCATGGAATGGCTTCAGGTGGAAGGGACATTAAAGCTCATCTCATCCCAACCCTTGCCATGGGCAGGGATAAATTCCACTATCCCTGAGTGCTCCAAGCCCCGTCCAGCCTGGCCTTGGACACTTCCAGGGATCCAGGGGCAGCCACAGCTTCTCTGGGCACCCTGTGCCAGGGCCTGCCCACCCTCACAGGGAACAATTCCTTCCAATGTCCCATCTAACCCTGCCCTGTGGCAGCAGGAAGCCATTCCCCCTTGTCCTGGCACTCTTAAGTTCTTTTAAGGAGTCTCTCTCCATCCTTCCTGTAGCCCCTTCAGGCACTGCAAGGCCACAATGCAGTCACCCCAAAGTTCCTCTTCTCCAAGCTGAACAATCCCAGCTCTCCCAGCCTTTCCTCCCAGCAGAGCTGCTCCATCCCTCTGACCATCCTGGTGCCCCCTCTGGACTCTCTCCAGCAGCTCCAGGCCTTTCCTGTGCTGGCCCCAGGGCTGGGGGCAGCTCTGCAGGGGGGGTCTCACCTGAGGGGGCAGAGGGGCAGAATCCCCCCTCCCCTGCTGCCCACGCTGGGGCTCAGCCCAGCTCAGGGGGGTTCTGGGTCCCAGCTGTCACCCAGCAGCTCCCCCAAGTCCTTCTGCCAGGGCTGCTCCCTCTGCTCATCCCCAGCCTGGATTGATCCCGGGGGTTGCCCCAGCCCAGGGGCAGCACCAGCACTCGGCCTTGTGAAACCCCAGGAGATTCCCATGGGCCTGAGCTTCTCCAGGCCCCTCTGGATGGCCCTGTCCTTCAGGTGGGTTTTAAAGGCCCCATTTCTGCAGCAGCACTGGAGGGGTCAGCAAATGTGTGCAGGGGAACAAGGTAAGAACCATTTCTCATCTTCCACCAGCTTCAAACGACAGTTAATTGTGACCTTTCCACTTACCCCTGCCATTTACTGCAGGTCAGCTGATGGAAAATGGAGAAGCCACTTCCCAGCCACTGAGAGCATCACACAGAAGGAACCTGGGGACAACCACCAACCACCGTGGCTGTCATCCACTGCAGACTCCTGTAAATACCAAGCTGTGTTCCCTTGGGAGTGTGTGACACTTCCCAGGAAGCACTTCCATGGTTTTGACTGGCCCAAACCAGCCCATTCCCACTGTGTGTTTTCCCACCACATAAGCTGAAGTTTGTCTCAGGCTGGTGATGTTCTCCCATTGCTAAAAAATCACATTTTTCCCCAGAACTTTTCCATTTTGATGACTGTGCCAGTTTTCCAGGTCCTGAAAGGAGTCAAGCTGGGATGGAAGGATGCTGAGTGATTGTGCTGGGACATTTCTGCTGGCAGAAGGCACCAAGACAGACACATGTCACCCACCAGGACCATAGCATCCTTTCCCTCACACCAAATCCTGGCTGCAAGGACTCCTCACCATTAATACATAAATATTTAAAGCTTCCCAACAGGTCTGTCGGGATTTCCTCATAGTAGTATATAATTAAACAAGGGAGAAAATAAAAATATTTCTATTTTCCACCTGGCTTTCCTTTTCCCCTCCCCGTGGGAATTACACTGCCCTTCTGTAGCCCCACAGCTGGTCATTTGAATCTTCCCTGATATGAAAATGTAGCAGGTGCTGTGTTAACCCACAAAACCCTCAGTGCCTGCTTGGAGGAGCACAGGAATTAAATCAGTGGCAGGAGGGATGATGATCACCTTGATCTGCCAGCCAGCGAGTGCTTCTGCCACTCAGGGCACTCAGCTCGACAGATTTCTGTGCTTAAATAGCTGGAAATTACATCCCAAGACACAGATCCCTAATTCTACTTACTGTATCCAAAGCTGGGCTCATGCTTCGCTTCCCAAAGGGAAAATAAAAGGAACATTTTTTTTTTTCTGGATCAATCTGTACAGTTGTTGTTGTTGGTTTTGGCTCCCACCACCTGCTCACAGCCTAAAATCTGGAGTTATTCATGGCATGGCATCCCCAGAAAATAAAGTTTTAGAATTCTGTATTAATTTACAGTATTATATCCCCAGAAAATAAAAGAGAAAAAAATACCCCCCCACCCAAATTTGTGCACCTGAGAAAGATTTCACCAAAGTATTCAGAGTTTTGAAAGTTTAGCTAAAATCGAGTTAAATTTTAGCTAAGACAGCCACCCACTGCTGGAAAAAAAGTGGGATTTCTTGTGCTCTCTACATGGTGGGAGAAGTTCTGAGCACTTGGCCAGCACAAAGGAGCTGGTGTTGAAGGGTTTTCTTGTGGATAATTATGGACAGAAGTACTGATCACCGGTGTCCAGCCTGAGGATCCTCCACAGAGCTACAGCTGCTGCAGCTGTGAGCCTCTAGAAATAAAGAAACAACTTCTTTTCCCCTCAGAAAGTTGAGAGCAGCTGGGAGTAAACCTTTCTCTAGAAAGCACATGACCCTACTGAATATGAAGCAAGAACAGAAGTGACAGACTTTGCAATAAAAATGAGGCAGTGAAATAATAACAGTATCTTAAACAGGATTAAAATATAACATTTTACTAGTTATTTCAAAGAATAGATTTTTTTTTTCTTCCATCAGTCTTATCTGTATGTCCAGCCTCCAGCTAAACTCCAAACAGCTGTTTTTTCTTCAGTACCAAGTGCAAATATGCCAAGAAAAAAAGAGTTAGGAAAAAGAAACACCCGGCCTTTTTTTCCCCTTGTGTGATAGGCTGCAGTGCATTTCTCATGCCTAAAAGAAGCACCATTGCTCAAAATATTTGGTCAGAAACCTCAGCTGGAGAAGGAGGTATTTGACAGAGAGGTCACGTTGATAGAACAAGCTCCCAGAGGCAAACATTCCGAGGGATCTGCTGCAGGAGAACCTGTGCAAAGGCAAAACCAGCACAACCACAGCAGCACAAAGTCCTTTTACTGCCAGAGCAGAACCATCCTCACCCAGATCTCCTGGTGAGGCTTCAGCTTGGAACAGGGAGAGAATGGTGATGCCAATCTTTTCCTTACTCATTGCAAGCCTTTATCCGTTGGCTCTTCCAAGCTTTTCAGAGGAATCCATGTTGTTCTCACAATGGGTCTGATCTTACCCTGAAAAAGAGTTTGTGCAACACAACAGGACACTTTGCTCATGTGAGTGTGGTTCTGCCTTTTTCCTTTCCTGGATCACACTGGAGAAAACCACTTTGTTCTGCACTCTCAGTGTCTTTTGGGTATTGGTGACTACAGGAAAGGAACACTGAAAGTTTTGGAAACAATTCTCTGTGTGTGTGTGTTCTGAGACCCTTTGCCCTTCCCAGATCTGTCCGTGCAGATTAACCTGATAAAGTATTCCCTTTCCCTCCTCTTCCCATTTGTGTGATCCATTTGTCTTTCCAGCAGGTTTATGTTCAGCGCTCTCCAAGTGGAATGGTGACTGCACCGCTTAACCCAGCAGCCAGCTGGGCTTGGAAATGGATCCATCCTCTTCCCATTAATGACTCTTTAATGCCTCCTACTCTCACACAGGCTCGTGGATCATCCTGCTTTATTTCGGGGGGATATAGCTGTAGGATGACAATTACTGATGGAGCCTAAAAACTGGGGCTAAGGACCGTGGAAAGAAGCAAACAGAACTGATGTGGGAAGAGATGAAAAGATGAAAAATTGACTCGAGGAGAAAATTGGAATGAGCTAATTTACAAAAGAAAATGAACAAACCATGGCCAGGTAGCTCTGAATAAGATTAATTGCTACATGTTGCCTTCCTCTTTGCAATTTTTACCTTATTTCAGCTTCTACTGCACTTTTCTACGTGGCAGTGCTGTAATCTCAGGAACTCTGATTTCATAAGTTTGCCAGCTGGGCACTGTTTGCATAAACTGCTCTATCCCTACTGACTTTGGCACTGGTACTCAAATTTAAGCCAGCCGAGGGTTTGCTCCATTGACTTCGATGGATTTATTTTTAATTTATTACTCAGAGTTCAGAATGCAGAGCTCTGGATATAAATCTCGAACATAAATAGACAATTTCCAAATCTAGACAGTATAGCCACAAGTACCATACAGAAAAACAAGCTAGGCAGGTATAGAACTGTCTGGAAGGTTAACCAAAGGGCACTGTGCATTATTAGTAGTTGACTGTTTATTAAACAAGAAATCCAGATCCAAAAGAACTAATTCATTGAAACCAAGTAGTGTTTAGTGAAATGGGAGCCTGTCAAAAGAGCTGTTGGGGAGGACAATTAATCGGTACAAATGTGAGTGCAAATTTTGGTCAGGGAACTCTTAAAGCGTGTCGTTTGTCGTAGACAGCGTATGTGCACAACACAAACTCCATCCGTGTCCCCCTCGGTGACAATAAAAAGCGCAGTTTATTATAAACCGAAGTAAAAAGGAAAATTAAAAAAAAAAAGAAACTAAAATCACAGTTTTGTCATTGGTATGTGAAGGTTGTTCCAAGGGCCCATCCAGAGCTCCTCCTCGTCGGACTGTGTGTGTTCACTGTGCGACTCCAAGGGCTCCTTGACACCCTCGTGGGCAACAACCACTTCCTGCTCTTCTGTGCTTTTCAGTTTGGACCCCCCGGGCTTTGTCACTACATTTTCGGCCCCTATAGTAGAGGAAGCGAACGAGACACTGCAGGGCCTCGGGTTCACTTTGTCGCCAGGGGCTGCGCCCTTGGACAGCGTGTTCAGTGGGACGCTCTCCTCGTGCGTCACCGCCAGCTTGTCCAGTTTCTTGAACTGTTTCCCCAGCCTCACTGGGGATGTGACTTTTAAGTTATTCCCGAGGCAGACGCGGCGGGTCCTGACCACGGAGCCGTTCTGGGCGATGTAGATGTTTCCGTTGACGTTGGGCTGGGCACTGGGGGTGTTCAGGCGGCTCCTCTGGCTGCAGTCGGGAGCGCTGTCCTCTCCCGTGGAGCTGCTCTCGTACTCCGGGTCCACCAGCAGCTTGATCCTTTTCTTTTTGGCCCACTGTTGGACAACAAAGAGAAATGTCATCACAACTCTGCACTCTTTCTTTATTTCCCCAGCCTTTGTCTGTCTGTTAATTAATTAAAAACTCATCTCAATTTTTATTCCCCTTAGGATCTGCACAGACGCCGGAGGGCCCTGAGGAGGACGTCACTGTGTAAGTGATGCTTGTAAGAAACTGCTTCAATGTGCAAGTTCTAGGAAGGCCTTAGAAGTTTCCTTCCCTCACTACATTGTGCATTCCGTGCAGGAGTGGCATGGAGCAGGTCTGCTTTGTATGCACCACACACCCAGCAGAGAAAATCCCGGGACCTGCACAAGGGAAATTCTCAGGCGCGACATTGGCAAAATTGGCTGGTTAAAAGAAGAGCTCGACATAAGGCTCTGTGACTGTTCCAGTCAGCTGAGATCAGTGGAGATGCTTGGCTATTAAATGGAAGATGGTGGAAAAACAAGATTTTAGGTTTTATATAATTCATATGTTTTCTCAAAGAATTAATGCAAGCAATTTCCACGCTGCTGTGACTTTGTAGTACTAGTGATTACTCTGTAGTGAGCACACAAACCCCACTAGTTATTTTAATTTATAATTGATCTTTTTAGAATAAATGCCTCCTTGCAGCACACTGAAACCACCTACCATCCTTCCTGAATGAATAATGCAAGATACCATCACAGTTAACCCCCACTGCAAAACACACACGGGCATGGGAAAAGCCGGGTTTTAGAGAAAGAAAATCATGCAGGGTACAAACGGGTGGTGATCACTCTTTTGAGAAATTGCACTTGGCACAAATTCCTTAGATGCCTGTTCTTATTGTTCCTGGCAAAGACACACCATGTTCTTCACATGGATATATTCCAGTGGATGTTTTCCTGCCTATTTTAAGTGGGATTTACACTAAAAAGCTTCAACGTTGTGCTGTGTCGGCATGCAAAGGGGCACGCAAGTGATCATGAATCTAGTTCAAATAGATAGTTGAATAAAATAAAATAAAGTAAAATAAAATAAAGTAAAGTAAAATAAAATAGAATAAAATAAAATAAAGTAAAATAAAATAAAGTAAAATAAAATAAAATAATAAAATCACTGTACTGTTAGGTGGGAAGGGCAGAGGTTGGGAAATGTAATCCATTTCCTTTCTTGACCAAGCTCACTTGGTGCTCCTGCCTCTGCACTCCTGGCTTGTGCATCACTGGTATTTGTAACCTGAATCCCATGATCCAGAAACAGCTCAATCCCAGTTATCCTCTGCAGTTTGAGGAGTGCTGTTTTGCTGCAGTTTCCCTGAAAACAGGGCTGACTTTGAAAGCAGAGAACTCATCTGAAGATTAGCAAAGGTACAGTATTAATAAGCATTTTAATGTATAAAATGAAAATATGGATGATTTAAAAATCTTTACATCCTCCTCCTCATTCCTGTTTTTCCTTGAATCCTGTTTTTGCCCCACTTCCTGCAGTGTTTAGTGACAGACATGACCTGCATGAACACAGGGTCCTTCAGAGATTTGTGCCATCTGTCGAGCTCCATCACAGCTAATGCAAAAAGGAATAAATCTAAGAAACACCACAATACCTCTTCATCTGTATTATGGAAATTAGCAGAGAAAAAGAAACACTTCTTCCTGTCATTGCTCCATGAAAATGAAACCTTCTATATCTACGACTGTGTATATATAGTGTGTGTATGTGTATATAAATGTATTTTAATATATATACATGCATAGGGATGGTATTAGTCTGGCTTTCCACAGTTCTGCCCTAAGGACAGTCACATGCTGAATCAATCAGCTTTGCCCTTTGCTTTCTGCCAGTCTCCAGCCCACGTGCATTGCTCAGGAAAGACCACACAGAAGGCACAGCAAACAAAACCACTCCTCACTGCAATCCGTCCACCTACTGTCACTCCTCTTTAAAAGGATGTAGAATCACCCGTGGCCTCCGACTCCGTAACTCCAGTGCCCAGGGTCTCATCCGACTGGGACTGGCTGTTTCCCTGGGACCCCTTTTTCCGTGCTTTCATTCCTGTCCCGCTGGTGCCAGAGCTCTGGGTCTCGGTGCCAGGGGACGTGGTGGTTTTACCAGACGTGGCACTACCTGAGCTCTTAGTCCCCGTGGTGCCTTTGGAAGTCGCGCTGATTTCACTGTCCAGGCAGGAGGATCCGTTCTTACTGACACTCTCCTCCCTGTCACTCTCCTCTGTATCAGCCTCTCCTGCACTTTCCTCCTCACTGTCCTCCCCAGAAACTCCTGATTTCCCTTCCTCGCCCTCTCCAGCAGCAGCAGCAGCAGCTTTTGCACTGGCAGATGTTTTAGCAACTGCCTTGTTTGAATGATCTGCTGTCTCTTCTGCCTCTTCATCTTCTTCTGACACCTCTTCTATGGTGTCTTCTATTTCCACACTGGCAGAGGAGGTTTTGCTCTTGTAGCTGGATCCCGAGGTTTTCCTGTAGCTCGTGTCCCTGTCACTGCCCGAGGCAGTAGAGCTCACGGTGGATTTCTGGCTGGAGCGTCTCGCTTTGCCACAGGAGCTGCTTCCCCTGCTTCTGATGCTGGACATTTCCGTGCTCCTCCTGCTGCTGGACTCACTGGTCCCTGACCTGCTGTAGGAGCTCCGTGTGGATGAGCTCTTTGACAGGCTGCCATCCTCATCGCTCTCAGAGTCTTCCTCATCATCGTCCTCTTCCGAAGAGTCCTCCTCCGATCCGCTGCTAGAGCTGGATCCAGAGTCATCTTCAGACTCCCCAAAATCCCCAGCTTCTTCATCCGAGTCCACGGTGCTTTCCGTGGCCTCATCCTGGTCCAGGGTTATTTTCAAGTAGTCTTTGTCTTCTGACTCAGAGCCAGAGCTGCTGCTCTTGGCAGAGGACTCATCCGAAACACGCCTCCTTCTCCTCTTCCTCTTCTCAAAGTCACTGTCCTCCTGCTCACTCTCTGCTGTGATACTGATTGAAACTCCTGACTTGGCTGTATCCCTTTCGGACTCTTCCTCTCCACGGGCCAAATCCTTGCCCAGCCCCTCCTGGAATTTCCTGGAGACACTGATGCGTTTCAGCACGTGGTTCAGTTTTCTCATGGAGGGCCTGTCGTCCGTGGATTTCTGGAAGTAGCTTCCCCTGATCATCATGCTTTGGTCCCCGTCCGCCTGGCGAGCTGACATCAGCTTGGCATAGCTGGAATCCTTCCTACTGCCTTTCACTCTCTGCAGGATCATTGGGAATATCTTTGCTCTCTTCCATCGGGAGCGAGCAGACTCAGCTCTTCCTACTGGTTTGTGAGCACTGACTGCTACACGACTCAAATGCATCACTGGTTTTAGTGTCCTTTTTCCCTGGCTGGGCCTATATCCTCTTCCAGGACCACGAGTTAGGTCCATCCCACCACCTAAGGGTCTACCTTCAATTTGAGCCCCAGCTGCCTGGCTTATGCCTCTGCTCGGAGGGCCTCTGACTTGACTCATCCCCTGCAAATTATGAAAATTAATTGATTACCATTTGAAAGACAGTTATCCTGAAAACCTGTACCATACAATAGGGTAGGAACAGATGCAGCACTTATTTCCCAGCATCAAAATGAACTTACCTGTTTTAGAACAGTTTTATTTTACCAAAGTTATGGGGAAACTTTCACCTGTAGAATAGGCTGGAAAAGCACAACTACCTCATTCTGCAACAGGGAAAACACTGGCTCAGAAATGTTCTCTCTCCTCATTTCATAATGGATTAAGATCTGGCATTTATGCAAATTAGACTTTTTTCTCAAAAGAAACATTTACACCAACTTTCTTCTGGTTGCCACTGACATTTAAAAATTTTTTAAGAATAAGTTGTGAACTTTATGCTAAGTGAATTTAGGTACTGCTTTTCTCAGTGGGAAGTCACCAGTTATAGGAGGAATATTAGACTCACAGAGCCACAGGATGGTTTGGGTTGGAAGGGACCTTACAGCCCATCCAGTGCCACCCCTGCCATGGGCAGGGACACCTTCCACTATCCCAGGGTGCCCCAAGCCCTGTCCAACCTGGCCTTGGACACTTCCAGGGATCCAGGGGCAGCCACAGCTTCTCTGGGCACCCTGTGCCAGGGCCTCCCCACCCTCAGAATTCTGTCCCAATATGTAATCTAAACTTCCCCTCTTTCATTTTGAACCCATTCCCCCTTGTCCTGTCACTCCAGGTCCTGCTGAAGAGTCCTTCTCCAGCTTCCTTCCTTCAAATACTGGAAGATATCCTGATTTGGTTAACGATAAAAAATGGAATTACCTAAGGCTAAGTGGCTTTTTCTTTGAACTAAAAATAGACAGTCATTTCCTTTTGTTCCTAGAAAACAAAAAGGCATTTTGTGCTGACAAACTTTACGGGCCACCAGAAGGGCAAACCACGCTTAACACCAGGAGAGAGCCTTGTTCAGTCTATCAAAAACCTGATTCTAACCCATTCCAAAGCACACCTGGTGAGCTTTGGGGGCCCTCCACGCTGTTGCAGGGACAGAGGGAGCAGCCCAGAGCCTCTTACCTCCTCTGCAGCTGGCCCATGGGGACTGTAGTAGTAGCCCCCGTCGCTCTCCACCACGACCTCTCCGTACTCATCGTACATCCCCGACGGGGACAGCAGGCGCCGGCGGCTCCCGTACTGTGGCAGCTCGTACCTGCCAAGGACAGCACGGCTCCTCAGGACAGGCCACAGTGTGCTCACACACCCCCCCATACAGCGCGCAGTCCCTGCCCTCACATCCCAGAGGGATGAGAAGGGCTTTCCTCCCTTTTCCCTCTCCCTTTTTCCCTTAGTGGCAACCAAACCCCAACCCTCTTTCTGTTCCAGTTGGCCACAAGCCCGTGAGGGCCACCTGAATTGCGAGGTCTGTGGGATCAGCCAAGACCCCCCGCAAGTGCATCAACCTTCCATCTACCTGATTTTTTTTTCTGGGATCTTTCTTAATAATCATGGAATGAAGCAGCAGCTTCCCTGGGCTCAGCTCTGTGAGCTTGTAAGGCCAGCAGTAATTCCTGAAGAGCCGGCACTCCAGTGGGCTTTATCAGGACAAGGCAGAAGGGTGTTTTTTGAGGGAAATGTAAAAGGCCAGATGCTGGCTGGGAACTGTGAGCAGAAAGGATTAGTCCCTGCACTCAGGAGGGGAGGAGGTGATGGAAATTAATCCCCAAGACAGCAGAAATACACACACACAAAGGATGTAAACCCAGCATGAGAGAGGGGATGTACACTCTGCCAGTGGAATAATGCCATTCGTAAAGGAGCAGGGAGTTATCAAACACCCCCTTAACTGCTGAAAAGAGTTTTGTTGTCAGTGCACGCCCTTGTGGACACAAAGATTAAAGTAATCCCGAGGTGAAGGGAAGTCTCACGGTTAGCTGCTGGAATAATAAATATCACCAACCTGGAAAAGCAGCACTTTCAGAAATAAATAGGAAAAATGGAAACATACCCATGCTCATAACTGTAGTAATCCTGGCCGTAGTATTCCTGCCCTGGATCAATTCCAGACTCCATACTTAGCTCCTGTGAAAGAGAAACACTGATTGAATGCAAACAGTGAAACCCAGCAGCGACTGCTGAAAAAGGCACCAGTGTAATTACTGATATTATTATTACTGATGATGTAATTCCGTCTTCTGACTGCAGAAACCATCACCATCCCATAGCACAAAAAATACCAACGTCTCCCATTGGCTCCTGGTGCTCATTCTGGAAGCAATATTGGGGCTAAAAGGTTTGAAACAGAAAGGTTTGCAATGCACAGCTGCCCCTGCACTTCTCAGCAAGGTGCTCAAGCTTCCAGCACCAACTGCTTAGCTCAGCTCCAGCTGCAATGATCCACCTGGATTTACTGACATCTGGGAAAAGTCAGATTGCAGTTGGAGAGCAACGAAATCGCTCTGTTTGGAAATGTGGAACTGTGGGATGAAGGCCATGGGAGTCACTGGAAGATGCTAATGGGGAAATCATAGAATTCCAGACTGATTTGGGTTGGAAGGGACGTTAAAGCCCATCCAGTCCCACTCCCTGCCATGGGCAGGGACACCTTCCACTATCCCAGGTTGCTCCAAGCCCTGTCCAGCCTGGCCTTGAAAATACCAAGATGCAATAAATTTAAGGTATTTAATTAAAATAACATAAGTGGTCTCGCAATGGCAGAACTTTCCTTTTTGTCTAACAACCAGGGGGAAAAATTGCCTGAGACAGACAAGTTTTTATTAGAAAATTATGTAAAAGCCTTTTAAAAACTTAGAGAGTAATTAAGAAATGAAAAATAGTGGTACCTCTGGTCTGAGCAGAGAAGGTCTCAGCAACTGCTGTTGCTACAAAAGAAAATGAGAAAGAGGTTAATTAGGCAGCAACAATTAAGGTGCAGGTCATTGGTGTTTAAGATCAGAAATAAATGCTAAAACCACAAGTCCTTTAGAGTTTTTTTATGGCAGTCAGCTGGATACTTCCATACCCTGTGAGAACACTGCTAAGTACGTGATGTAGTAAAATCCACCATTTCTTTTGCCTAAATATAAAATCTAATATCCATTTTATGTCATTTTTTGAAATATTTGACCCAAGAACTTGTATCAGAGGCCAAGAGAACTAAATTATCTATCTGAATTGAGAGAGACAATCCAGCTCTGCAAAGGGAGGCAAGAAATCAGTAAATATCAACATTTACGATAGAAACATAATTTGGAGAACTTTTCAATTATTATGTGAGATTGTTCTGAAGGAAACTCTTCTCCCTGGGATTCATTCCTGGAGAAAATGATGCTGCAGGAGCAACAGATCCCACAGAGCTGCAGGGAAGGTCTGTGGAGCCCCATCCCTGTCGTGGCAGGTGACTGGGTGTGACATTGGGAAACACAGGAAGCGTGGAGGGAATTCCCTGGAAACTGCTTCTGGTGGCTTTTTAAGCAGCAGTCTCCAAACCTGGAGGTCACATTTGTGCCACAGAGGATCTCAGCCCCCAGGGGATCCACGTCTCATAAACTCCTTGATTCACTTTCGGTTTCTGGTCTCTAAAGCACCCAGTATCCATGAGCTTCACAACACACAATCCCAGAAGGGTTTGGGTAGGAAGGGACCTTAAGACTCATCCCATTCCACCCCCTGCCATGGGCAGGGACACCTCCCACTATCCCAGGGTGCTCCAAGCCCCATCCAGCCTGGCCTTGGACACTTCCAGGGATCCAGGGGCAGCCACAGCTGCTCTGGGCACCCTGTGCCAGGGCCTCCCCACCCTCACAGGGAAGGATTCCTTCTGTATATCCAACCTAAATTTCCCCTCTGGCAGTGGGAAGCCATTCCCCTTGTCCTGTCACTCCAGTTCCTGTTGCAGGGTCCCTCTCTGGTTCCCTGCAGCCCCTTCAGACCCTGGCAGGAGCTGTGAGGTCTCCAGCAACCTTCTCCTCTCCAGGCTGAACAGCCCCAGCTCTCCCAGCCTGTCTCCAGAGGGGAGGTGCTCCAGACCCCTCAGCAACTTCCTGGCCTCCTCTGGACCTGCTCCAGCAGCTCCATGCCCTTCTTATGCTGGTGACACCAGAACTGTGCACAGAATTCCAGGTGGGCTCTCGTGAGAGCAGAGCAGAGGGGGAGAATCCCCTCCCTCCTCCTGCTGGCCACACTCACAGGATGCATGGGAAAGACATGTTGGTGTAATTAGTATTTTAAAGGTAATTGGGCACCAGCCTTACCTCTTGCTGTGCATATCCTCGCCTAGAAGTTAGAAAAAGAAAAGAAATAAATTAGTCTAATGCTGTGGGCCTACACAAAGGTGCACACTGCCGTTCTTGCTGGAGAGAGGTGAGAAGATAATGTAATTAGAAATATAACTGGCATGGAAAGAAATACATATCTATAACACCAAATATGTTTTTCTTTGGATTTGCTCTGCACACAGGGATCGTTGCATGAGAAAGGCTGGTGAAGCTTTGGGATCTTTTCTTGCATTAGATTGCAAATGGATGAGGAGAAATCCCCAATCCCCAAGGGCCAGAGAGCCAGTGCATCCAGTGGGACTCAGCACAGGCAAAGGGGGGACTGTGGGAGGGGTCCTGCCCAGTCCCTCTCCTGCTGTCCCACCTTCCACAGAGAGACTCTGTTCCCTCACACATCTGCTCTTGCAGTGAAACAACTTCTCTGCCACCCCTGGACTTTCTGTATCCAGCAGGACTTGCTCAAAATTGCCCTGGAGCCTCTATTATTAATTTCTTGTGCCAACATTATTATTCAAATTACACCTTCGTAACACTTGCTCAGTGGGGGGGAGTTAAATCACTTTTTTTCCTTTGCTATCTGCGGTTATTTTGCCACAGGCTTTGTGCTTCTGATCTTATTGGGAATTTATTGTTGTTTTAATTCATTTTCTTGGAGCCATTCATGGGCATGACAAATGCATTTATGTCTATCAAGTTCTCTATTCTCACATTTTGTGCCAGAAAATTGAAATGGTTTCGGCAAAACTAGGGAACAACAATTTAGGACTTGGCATTATTCTTAAGGATAAGTCTGGATTGTTTTTATTATAGTTTTTAAGAAGAAAGGGTAAATGCTCAAAATTATGTTAGGCTTAATTTAGTACACAAACAGCAACCTAGGGGAAGTCTTTAATTACACTAAATAAATCCTAACAGAGTAGAAGTCCTTGTAATTCTTTAATATCCCCATCTCCAAAGTTTCCTATTAATATTCTGCACATGGAATTGATTATCAGCATTAAATTAATGCTGTTGCCTGTATAATATAAAACTCATGACCAGCTGAAATGAAGATTTATCATTCAAAAGATGATCTGTGACTTTTCAAAGGCCGCTCGAGGAATGCTGGATTTAGCTTCCACGTTGCCTACAACAATCTTCAGATAAAGGAGGTCTGAGGACAAGGAAGCCTATCACTCTTAATTGCTCTCAGTCCTTATATTGCAGATTAAAAGCATAATATAAGTAATTCTAATTAAATTTGGAGCTCAACTTTCTTAAAAATAGCAGCAGGCTGGGTTTTGAGAGTTGCTGATACTTCTCTAATAGTTTCGTGTAGCCACGATTAGAAGACAAGAAAAGTCCCCCAAAGACATAAAATCCCCATTCACTCAGTACAGCACAAGGATCTATTCTGACACCAAGACAAAGGTCAAAACAACATCATTTGTTTCCAGGAAGGAATTAAAGCTCTCCACAGAGGGAGGAATTGCTTCTGGGTAAATGTTTTCAGCCAGACTTCCCCGCAGTCAGTCAGAGAAATCTTCTGTGTGGGATGGGAAGCGAGGCCCTGGGGCCTATGGGGATGTAGGGTAACGGGACAGCCAGAACACAGAGCTGGCACTTCACATGAGAGACAAAGCCAGGGTGGATTCACACGGACAAAATGTGCCCACCTTTCACTGATAAAACAGGTTCAAGGAACTGGGATTTGCCTAAAGCAACATTTCCCCAATCACTGGCACCCCAGCAGGCATTTCCTCTTCCGTAACTTAAATCTGTTTTCTTATTAAAAGTAAAAGCATCACAAATCCTAAATATTATGGATGCTGCTCAGAGGAGGCAAAAACTTGCCCTGGCTCTTAAAATGGAGGTTTCCCACAGTGCAGAGCCGGAACTGAGAATAAATTGGGAAGGGGATGAGTAATGATAACACTGTGGCTCAGTTCCAACTTTACAAAGGGGTTTGCGTGGAAGAGCCCTCCGCTGATGCCATCCTGCTCCTGCTCAGTTCTTGGCCTCATCAAGTTGATGATGAAAGGATAACAGAGATATCCAGGGTCACACTGGACCCTAACTGACCAAATCAGACAACCTGAGAGGGTTAAATTATATATAAATCCAAATTATTTTAGATGCTTAATTTGTTACGAACTACTATTAGTTCTAATACTTTGCAGTGCTAAAGAACTGCAGTACCATGGAATTCTGGAATGGTTTGGGTTGGAAGGGACCTTAAAGCCCATCCAGTCCCATCCCCTGCCCTGGGCAGGGACACCTTCCACTGTCCCAGGCTGCTCCAAGCCCCATCCAACCTGGCCTGGGACACTTCCAGGGATCCAGGGGCAGCCACAGCTGCTCTGGGCACCCTGTGCGAGGGCCTCCCCACCCTCACAGGGAACAATTCCTTCGTAACATCTCATCTAAATCTGCCCTTTTTTGGTTTAAAACCTTTCCCCCTCTAGTACTCAGATATCTCAATGGGACAGAACTTCCCTGGTACAGCTTCTTTCCCAGTCTGATAGAATCACTTTTTAAAAAAGGCTATTAAAAAACCCAGCAGGAGAACACAGGTTGCATTACATCCACACCAAATGAATCTCGTTTTGCAAAGTTTTCAACTTAATAAAGATTTCCAGAATGAGAAAGTAAATGTTACTCATCAGTGAAGAGCTGATTGCCATGATCCCCTCTCAGACTCTATTGAAACGCTGAAATTAAACATTTAAAATGGAGCTTCTGTGTGATGTCCATTCCTTCTGCTTAAGGAACACCCCAAATAACTGGAGCCAACCTGAACCTCTGGAGTTGATGCTGTGAATGATTTAACACCTGCACCTTTGCTGTGTGACATTCCACAGGCAAAGCTGGGGCCTATTTGTGTTACCCTTCACTGGTGATGCAAAGATCTGCACAACAGCAGCTGTCCACAGTCTCTAATGTGGGACCTAGGTACTGAGATTGCAATTTCTGACTTTGGGCTTGATCCACTCTGAACATGAGCAGCCCAAAAAATTTTCATGCTCATCTCTGCACTCTTCCCACTGTCCCCTCGCCCAGAGCGTGGCTGACACACACAGGTGAACATATAAACCATCTTCTTACTCTGGCTTTTCAATCCTAAAAGTCCTCTAACAGGTGCTGAGCTTTGGGAATTTCCTGCTGGCATTGCAGTTGTGCCACCCTTGGAGAATTCAGCATCAAGGACGTGCACATCTCAGAAATGATACAGGTTCTGTTGCAGCTGATGGATAATCCTTCCGCTCACACATTTAGCTCCTGCTACACCTACCTTGAATCTACAGCCTATCCCAATGAGAGTTTTAAGGAAAGAAAGAGTTTAATTTATTGGCAGAACTTGTGGGATGGAGTTCATGGAGTTTGGCACTGGTACAAAGAAAGAGAAACTACCTTCAGCAGCTTCCGACTGAAGCATCCATGCATGTCCTAACTGCAGACTTCTTCAAAAAACAAGAGAAAAGAGAAAAAGCCAAGCACCATGGAAATGCTGAGTATTTCTAAACAATCTGATAAAGAATTCATTACCTTTTTGCTCAGAATTATGACATTTGATACTGAACTGGGGCTTTAGTTTTGCTTCATTATGTAATATCTGCCTTTCCCAATAGGTTTTTAAATAGTTGTCATATTAAACACAAATATTTTAGATTTTGGCAAGGGACTAAAAGAAAACTTGCAAGTTGAACCAAACATTTAAATGCCCAGACTGCTTTTACTTACCATATTTACAAAGGACAAGTTAATTTACTTATATTTTTTATATATATATATACACACATTTATAATTGACATATTTAATGTAAAGATCTGATTCAGATGCCTGTGAGCAAAAAAGCTGGTAAGTAAATCCACATTACATGGATTTTTACAGGTACTTGCCAACCCTTCACTTGGTGACACTAATCAGAGTGACTTTATTAGAATTTAATTGAGAAGTTTCAGCTGCACAGCTCATGACAGACTAGCATGAAAGTTAAAGAGAGACATCAACAACATGCACATGCAAAATAAAAAAAAAAAAACGAAACAACAAATGCTTTGTACATGAAAGGAATTTACAAAATAAAAAAACATTTAACATGCAGTTACAATATAAAAAAAAATGCAATGGAAGGCAGAACATGGGGGAGAGGAGGGGAGACAGCCACATTTGCTGACAAACCAAGACCAAACCCTTCTTCTGACTGGAGACAGGAATGTGAGCTGTCAGAAAGCACATCAGCAGGGCAGGTGGGATTATGGAATGCCTGGGTTGGAAGGGACTTTAAAGTTCATCTCATTTCAGCCCTGTCATGGGCAGGGACACCCTCCACTCTCCCAGGGTGCTCAAGGCCCCTCCAATAACCTGGCTCACCGGTGCTGAGCCTGTTGTTCCCAAGACTTCCTGGCTTTGACACCCAATATGTGGCAGAAGATTCCTTCCAGGTGGGACATTTTATGGGCCAAGCAAGAGATTCCAATTACAGCTGCAGAAAAGCCTTACGGATATTACCTACAGTGAAGGCTGTTCAACATAAAGCAGTACCAAGCCCGCTGCCATCTATGGCCAATTCTTGGGTAAAAATGGGACAATTTTCCCCAGTAATTTCCATAAACAGACTAAGAACCAGCAAGATGTAGTTCTGAGAAAACAACTTATAGAGTTATATTACACATTACAAATTTCCAAGCCAACAGGAAAGACAACGTGTCTCCGTTTGGGATTAGGAGAGGACAAGTCCTGATGTATAGAAGAGAAAGGGGGGAAAAGTCAGGATTTCTGGAGAGTCTGAGGCAGATACTGTGTGCTGCTTTAGAGTCACCCTGCTCAAAAAAAAGCAGGGAGCATCCACCCGTGAGCATCACAGTGCTGTTGACTGAGAGGGGAAGCGCTTCTCCAGCTCCTCCACAACACAGCTCAAGTTCCCGTTCTTCTGGTTGTGCTCGGCCGCAGCCTCCGGAGCCGGGAGCTCTGGAGGAGCAGCTGGCTTGGGCCTGGGCACGTGCTTGGGCAGCATGTGGTTCTTGTCTATTTGGCTGTACATGTTGGCCACCGACTTCTCGATGGCGGCCAAGTTCTGAATGTTTTTAAGGATACCTTTGAGCTCCCTGCGGGGAGGGGGCTCTGGCACTGTGGCCGGTGTGGGGACAGCTGGCTGTTTGGCAGGGGATTTAGAATGCTTGGCAGGGGAGAGGAGCTGCGTGCTAAGAGGAGATGGAGAAGAAGAAGAAGAAGAAGAAGAAGAAGAAGAAGAAGAAGAAGGAAGAGAAACTGCGGGCAGAGGCAGAGGATGTGGTGGCAACAGAGGAGGGGATGGAGGTGGTGGTGGCAGTGGAGGTGGCAGCTGTGGAGGTGGGGGTGGTGGAATTTTAGGTGGGTCTGGAATGCTTTCTATAACTTCTTTGGTCTGAGGAGCTAGGAAAGTTTGGCAAACTGGTTTCTTTATCCTAGAAGATGGAGGAGTTGGTTTGCGAGTTGGCGGAGGAGAATGTTCTTCAGGGTCGTCGTGGTGGGTGACGATTACAGAGGGGACCACGGAGGCCTCCACTTCAACTGCTTCAGCACCAGACGTTGGAGAGGACAGAGGGGAGGAACGAAGGCAGGGAGAAGCCACCACACTTTTAGGAGACTGCTCTGGCACGTTCTCTCCTTCCTGGACACCGGTGCCGTGCGTGGGCGACCGCACGGATTTCACCTCAGGAGATCTCACTTGCTTCATTTCCTGCAGTGCCTCAAACTGCCTTGCCTTCTCCTTCACAGTCATCTTGGAGCCACTGATCTTTTGGAAGAGCGGGCTGCTGCCATCGCTGCTGCTCTCCTGGGTTTCAGCTCCTTCCTTCTTGGCCGTGAGCCTCTGCTGCTGCCACTGCACAGGGTCCATGATGACGGGCCTGCCCAGGGAACCGGCCGTGTGCCTCCTGGCCAGGTGAGCGGGCACCGTCCATGCCCGGTGGCTGCCTCTCAAAGAGGCCTCTCTCAAGACCAGTCTTGAAGGAGAAAGAGTATCTAAAGTATCGTTCCTTTTGCGCAGGAACCCAGCAGCAGCGGGGCTCTGGGTGAGACCTTCCACGTACAAGGGGTTTCGGGTGGTTAGCGGGTTCTCATCAGACAGAAAGGTTATGTTACTCGAGGATTTGGGGAGGTTATTGTTCAGGGATCCATTGAGATTGGATTGCTTGTGAGCCTCTATAGCACGGGAAGCAAAGCTGCTTATAACTCTCTGTCGGTCTCCTTCTTCTAAGACTGACTTTTTTCCCCTGCTTTGTTGGAAATGGTAGAGAAGAAAAAGACTTGAAAGAAAAGAAGATAATCACATGTGAGGAAACATGCATGGATAGATACTTATGAGAGAGAGAAAAACAAAGAACTGATGACATGAGTCAGAGCCATTAAATTACTTCTAGCAAGCCACTACCCAGCGGGAGGAGCACATTTACTGCACTACTGGGCAAGACATTTACTTCTGCAACTTCTTTAAGGGGGAAGGACTTGGGGAGGGAGAAAAATTAAAACAAGTTGTTGCTTGTTTTAATTTTAAGTCACGTAGCTGCTTGGTTCAAAAATAAATTAACCTGCTGTTAAAAAAACCTCTTAGATTTCAAAATCATCAGTCAATTTTGTGCCCTATCCCCCCAGAGACACAGAACATCACAGAAGTGTCAATATCTGTATAAATTTCATCTTGCATGTGTATGAATTTCATCCCTTCACCCAATGAAAACCCCTGTGGTTGGGTTACATCGAATTTCTACACCAAAAGTGGGAGGTCTCACCACTTCCTGGGCTTCATCTGTCACCTCCCAGTGCCTTATTTCCTGCCTTCCTCAAATATTTTTTATACCTCAAACTTCTGAGCATATTGGAAAATAAACAGCATTTTAAAATCAATATCCCAAACTGCCAGCTAGAAAAGTGCCCTTAGAGGCCTTTTTAAGTAACGCTCACCTCATGATGAAATGAAATTAATTTCCCCCTCAACCTGTGAAAAATTTAAGATTTGGGCCTATGTCAGACAGAGCTAAAGTACAGCATGAGTAGCAATCTCATCTACATGCACAAGTCAAAATATCATTTAAATATGGTTTTAGCAACTTAGCTGTCCAATATTTTCACTAAACCCCTGAATTAAAAATTCTAGGCCTTGTCTCTACCAAAATCTGAGCCATGTTCTTTAGAATTTCAAGAGAGGAATAGAGGAAAAAAATTAAATTTTCCATGATTCCATGAATTTGGTTAAGTTGGTCACATTGTGCTGTTATTTTTGATGGTGTTGTTTCATATCTCAGAAAATACATCTCAGTCTAAGTTAATGGAAAGTTAAGCTCTGGTGGTTAAATATTCCCTAGCAAAACTGGAAGAGAAGTGTAAATACCTAGACACTGGATAGGAGTTAATTAAGAGATCTTAAGTTTCCACAAAGTTATTGAATATGTCAAAGTCCCTTGAAGGCCTGTATTTAGTAATGAAACACATTTGCTTGTTCAGTTTTTAGTGCTGTTTTGATCAGGGGACCACCCAGGCAGAGAACCCCCATATTCCTACTGGTCCCAGGGGCCCAGGAGCACTGGAATCTCTACAGAGAGCCCAGGGATCACTCTCCCGTTTGCAAAAAAATACCCAGCAAAGCTCCAGGAAGGGTTACACCAGTGAATAAACTCCTCCCAAGCACTGCAGTTTGCCAGAACGGAGCATACCTAAGGCTTCCTCTGGGCAGAATAGAACTGAATAAAAAATAATTAACTTCATATTAATCAGAGAACCCCAGAATGGTTTGGGTTGGAAGGGAATTTAAAACTCATCCAGTCCCACCCCCTGCCATGGGCAGGGACACCTTCCTCTATCCCAGGGTGCTCCAAGCCTTATCCAGCCTGGCCTTGGACACTACCAAGGATCCAAGCGCAGCCACAGCTTCTCTGGGCACCCTGTGCCACGGCCTCCCACCCTCACCCATCCTTCCCAATATCTCACCTAACCCTGCCCTCTGAAAGTGGGAAGCCATTCCTCCTTGTCCTGGCTCTCCAGTTCTTTTAAAGAGTCTCTCTCCATCTTTCCTGTACCTCTTTGAGGCACTGGAAGGCCACAGTGAGGTCACCCCAAAGCTTCCCTTCTCCAAGCTGAACAATCCCAGCTCTCCCAGCCTTTCCTTCCAGCAGAGCTGCTCCATCCCTCTGATCATCCTGGTGCCTCCTCTGGCCTCTCTCCAGCAGCTCCAGGTCCCTCCTGTGCTGGGCCCCGAGCCAGGAAGGAACTCTTTATCCCAAAGCAGCCACCACTGGGTTCAGCCAAGCTCTGCATCTACTCAGGGGTGAGAGAAAGCCGTGACCCTGAACTTGAAGGAGACCCTCCAGCAGAAGGCTCATGCAAGGAGACACCACCTTTCTGCTACTGGGGCACATTATTGCCAAAGCTCCTCAGCTCCCTCCTGGCTCCACAGGACACTTGCCAGGGCTGAGGTGGCCCTGCAATCTTTTTCTGTTTGTGTGGAGGTGTTTCCATCCTCATAAACCGGGTGGAGCAGTGATTTCAGTTTCTGCAAAGTGAGAGATGCTCCCGGCCTTGCATGGAATTGGAATTAACAGCCAAGGAAGGTTTAATTCCATGAACTCACAGCAAACCTCTGCTCATGCACGCAGTGTTGGTTTGGCTTTTGTTGGACTCTTTGGCTTTAGAAATAATGCCATTCAAGTTCAGCAGCCAACCTTCCTCTCTCTACTTCCCAAAAGAGGGACAAAGGAGCACAGAAGTATTGGAACTTCACAGTAAATGTCTTTCCTGATCGATGGACAAATAAAATATGAGTTTCAGCTGGCAAGGTTGAATGGGAATCACTGGAAGGAAAATTAACTAGTGTTTCTACCAGCTACAAATATTAGGACAATGAAATAAGCTTACTTACTGATGCCTATGTATCCAAAGACAGAGGAAAATGAAAATGATGAGACAAGGCAGATTTAAAACTAAAGCGCTTAGTTCCATTTCATTTGCTATAAACACCAAAGAAAGAAAACAAGACACGAGGCAGCACTGCAAATGAAAGATGACAGACTTAGGATAACTAAAGGCAGGGAATATTGTATTAAAATTAAGGAAAAATGTCAATAAAAGATTTTGTCCCAAATAATAATTTCCTAAGGTATACCTGTGCCCTGAAAGAAAATACTTGATGGGGAAGGAAAAAGTGAATTTGTAATTATATTTATCAAAGCGTGTTATTTTCTTTAAAATCCTATGGATTTTGATTTATCTTTAAAGGATTTTTACCCGTTTGTGTTTAATCAGTTCCTCAGCATGATGGATATGCCTTAGTTGTATGCAAAGACATCTAAGAGAAAATATTCCAACTACAGCATCTTTTTTGGTGCAATGAATGCTATTTTTTGTCCAAATTAACATAAAGCTAAGCCTCAAAGTCCACACTGCATATCTGGGAACTGGCACCTCTTTGTTGCAGTACTAAAACACAAAAAACCCTTTGCAGATAAAACACAGCACACTGAGGCTTTTGCTGGGCTTAGCAACAGATATTCAGCAACACATCATTAATTTCAGCAGAAATTTAGTATAGTGCAAAAAAAAAAAAAGTGAATTTTATCCAGCAGGCACCTCACTGCGTAAGTGTACAGATGTGATCTCCTGTGGCTCCCAAACTGACGTGCTCCTATCCCCAAAAACAGCTTTATTCCACAGCTGAACACACATTTCCCCTCCCTTCCTGCCCAACCACCACTTGACAGAGGCAGAAGGCACGGCAGGAAATTCAGCAGTCGGAGAAGCTATTCCTGCTCCCAGTATTTTTTAGTCCCCTATTTAGCCAGGAAAGCTCAAGGTCTGGAATTATTCCACACGCAGAGACTGCACTCAGCTGGCCAAGAGTTAAAGCTCTGTCATGCCCCTGTAACATTTTATAAACTCAACCAAAGCAGCTGGAAAATTTCAACTTTCTAAGCAAAACAAATAATGATTGAAAACGAAGCAATCCTTGCTTGCACCAGCCACTCACTCCCTACCTGCCTCCAAACATATGAAAATGTGCTCTTCAGCATTCCTTGGTTTTAAAAATACAAACAGAGATGAGGAAGTGTGGCAAAGCTTATCAACAACCTCCCCCAGGTATCAGACAAATAATAATTGGCTGTTCCCTGCTGGGATATTTTCATACTGAGAGTTAAATTGTTGTTGGAGTCCACCAACTGCAGGTTTGCAGAGGCATGAAAAGGTAGGCAACCTTGCAATATTATTATTTTATGAGCATGTAATAGGTAAAAGATGCATTCATTGAACTACCAGCAGTTTCTCTACTTCAATAGTTCCTTTAATTTCAATATTTAAACAGGTTTAAATCTAGAACAACAGAAAAAGGAAAAAACCCAACACACTTTACCCAACAGAGCATTTCTTACTGCAGGAAAATGGAGACTTTGGGGCAGCATTTTTAAGTGAATTATCATTCACGTGTGGGCAATGGATAATAATGAATTTTATTGGATGTATTCAGTCAACAGCTTTGGAAAACATGGCGTGCTGGCCTGGATGTGCCAAGGAGTCCAATCCTGGCTCAGCCTGGCAGCAGTGACCTCCTGCTCTCAGGGAAACCACCTGGTTAGACCTTTCTGCCCACTTAAAAATTGTTAAAGATTCCCCCACGCACTACAAAAGATCAAACTGTTTTTCCCCTCCTTACAGGGTCACCCTGTTTCTTTTCTGGATGCTGGAGAACCCCAAGCAGCTGGGGAACGAAGAAAAGCCTTTTGGACAGAGATTGTATGAAGCAATGTCGCAGAATCCCAGAATCCCAGAACGGTTTGGGTTGGGAAGCACCTTAAAGCCCACCTCGTTCCACCCCCTGCCATGGGCAGAGGCACCTCCCTCTAGACCAGGTTGCCCTGGAAAGTGATTTTCCTGATGGATCTCAGGGGATACTTACATGGTGCTGTCTCCAAGCTCTTCATAGAGGTTGTTGGCCGCGGCTCCGGCCGGTTTCCCTGCTGGCAAAGCCATCTGGATTCTGGCAGTCTTGGCACACTCAGCCTGTCGCCTTTGGAGAGCCAGGGGGGAAGGAGAAATACTCATCAGGAACTCCCCATGCCCCAAAATAATGCCCAAATGTAAAGTTTTCTATGCTTTTTCCCTGCGGTTTATAAATGTCCCTGAGTTTTGTCTCCATCAGATCATCTTTTCCTGGATTTTTCAGCTCTCTGTTGTTCTGTTTTGGTGGAATCTCAGAGCTCCCACGGACAGAAATAAGATCAGAGAAGGGTTGGAAGAGACCTTAAAGCCCATCCAGTGCCACCCCTGCCATGGCAGGGACACCTCCCACTATCCCAGGGTGCTCCAAGTCCCATCCAGCCTGGCCTTGGACACTTCCAGGCATCCAGGGGCAGCCACAGCTACTCTGGGCACCCTGTGCCAGGGTCTTACTGTCCTCACAGGGAACAATTCCTTCCCAATATCCCATCTAAACCTACTCCTTTTCAGTCCTTTTTCTTAATGGAGTTGGCTGGGAAATTTCTGTTCAATGAACAGTTTTCCTGAAAAAAATTACTCTTTTTTCATAAGGAGTGAAATCCCTATGAAATAAATTTCTGCTTTCTGCCTAGAAAACAAAGCTGTGGTTCCTCAAGTGGGGAGCACCACCAAGGTGATGTGACTGATGCCCCCCAATGCCACTGGGTAGCCATACAAATAAATAACTTTTAAACTCATCATATCAGGAGTTCAGGAGCAAGTTAGAGTATAGGAATTAATTCTTACTGAATGCCAAAACCCTGTATTTAATATGTTTTGAAAGTAAAGCTTGTCAGTATTCCTATGGTAGAAACAAAGCTGGAAATAAGTACTTACTCTTTGAATCTGTTTTGTTATGCAAAAAAAGAGATAAAAAGGAAGGTTAAATGAATTCTGTTTCCAACAACTGTCCGTAACAGTGGCTCTAATACAGTAATAAACTACTTAATTATTCCACACATCAAATTCCAGAATTAATGACATGTTTAAAGAATCATAACTTCCAGAGTTGTAAGAGGGTTTTGCTGTTATTTTTGATCCCCTTGAAACAATTCTGTACTCAGCATAAATATGAATTAGAGCAGGGAAAGCTGCTTTGGACTTGAAGAAAACAAGACATGAAAACATGAATATTTCTCATGTTATTTCTTAAACAGGTGCGTCTTGAGATCTTTAAAAAATATTTTATTATTTTATGTATAATAATATAAATAATTATTATTTTATACCTGTTTTCCCATTTTAACACATTTCAAGAATGATATAGAAAATATTTCCAATAGTGAAGGAATATTATTTTTGGTTATTACTTAGAAAATGCCATTCTTTTGTGATTAGTAAATAATACATTATTTATGAGTACCCTCCAGGGTTGTACTGGATACTGTATTTCAAAGGAGTAATTTTTAGATTTATTACAAAAGAAACATTGCAGGAAAAACACCAGAACTCCTTTTGAAAAGGAGTAAAAACAAGGCTGTAATGCAAAACCAAACCATAAGGCTTGGGACAGCTTTTGGTGCTGGTATTAACACGAAAATTCCCTTCATTTTCTTGGGCACTTTTCAGTGATGCATTTTTCATAAAAATATAATTTATTCACATCGGGCTGCTATCAATCCTACTCCAAGTCAGATATCTAGATGGCAAAAATGGGATTTTTTGATGAAATGCATTTAGGCAGATTCCTTAAAGCTCTTAAAAGAGATTGATGATGTTTTGATATTCTAACAGATGCCAAGGAAAAATAGTGCAGTTCAATTTCTTTAAGAAACAGGTAATTCAGATAACAGCAACCAACAAATTGTAGGATGAGCTCGCTCACTGGAAGCAAATTTTCCATAGAATTTTGGGAGAAGAGTAGTTTGGGGATGCTCTGCCATCCCAATGGTGCAGAACTTGGTCAGGCTCTTCCAAACTCCTTTAAAAGGACTTTTCCCATTGACCCAAATTGTTTGGAGAAATGGGGATGTGAATATAATAATTAATTAAAGAATAAATCCATGCATAAATGTATTTATAAATCTATTAATATGAATATAACATATATGTAAATCTCTGAATATAATCTTTTATTAGAGAATAGATCTAGGAATAAATATAAAATTATTAATAGATATACAGCCTTTAAGTCCAAATGTATTGATTTTAAATATGAGTGAACCTGAAAAAGATTTGTTGAGAGGAACTTGTTGGTGATGTTGATCCTTTAGTTAATTTACCATCCAAATACTTGAACTTCTTTAGCGTATAAGAGGCAAGTGGAAATATCAAGAAATATCTCTGCTGTTTGGATAGCCCTAAAATGGCACAAAAGTAACTCTCCAGGAAACATTTTCAATTAAGAAGCTCAAGAAAAAATACAATTGGGAGTATCTTAGGATTTAAGAAAAAAAGTTGGAATACTCTTATTTTATTGAGCTACGCAATTTGATTTTTGGTTCATTTCTTGAAACAGCACAGTTTTCCTCTATTTTTTAAAATGGGTCTTTTTGACATGGATTTCAGCTCTGAATGCCCACTTGTGTGTCAAACACCTGGCTTTTGAGCTGCTGTTTTGGCACAAAGTTCCTGCACCACAACGTCAGGAAGTCCAGGATGTGCTTCCTGTGGATTTTCTGTGCTCGTGTTCATCACACCAAGCATTGGCCAGCTCTTGTAGTGAGAAGAGGATTGAACCCAGAAAGTAACTTATGTAATAGAAATATAGAGAATAGAAATATATATAATACATGCAGCATATTCTAGGAATAGGAAATAAAATATATAAAATAACCTTGCAGTGACGGACAACTGTCCAAGGAGCTCTGCTAAGAAATGCAGCATCTCTACTACAAGGTTGCAAGGCCTCGGGGAGGAGGAGGAGAGTACTCACTGCCTGTAGCTGACCATGACGATGAGGATGGCTGGCATGCAGCACAGGATGATGATGACAGCCAGGGCCAGCAGCGCTCCCTCCGTGTACCCCACGGCCTGTGCCTGCTTCTTCACGTTGGCCACCACGTCCGGCGTGCGGATCTCCAGGATTCGCCCCCCCTGGCCCAGGTAGGGCTGGAACTCCTTGTTGATGTCCAGCAGTTTGCCATCCAGAAACCTTCAATGTCACCAAAAAACCCAAGTTCATTAAGAGAGTTTTAATTACAGCAGGTCAATAACCCAACAAAGTGCGTACGTCGTCTTTCTGTGCTTTGGGCTGTTGGCAGTTCCCTGTAATCCTGGTGTCAGGGACAACTCCAATGCACTTAATACAAGGACACAGTTTAAACCCTCAAAAGGAGGCTGAGGTGAAGCTTATCCTATTTTCCAGGGGCACAAAGTCCTCGGGGGCATCACGAGCAGCATGGCAAAGGCCTTGCTTCGCGCTTTTTCCTACTCTGCTGTGATCCAGAGGATCAACCAACCCTTCCTGAACACAACCTTAAGGACCACTCTGGCCTAAAGATCACCATGATCTTGCCCAGGGCAGTGGTTTAGTCACCATCCCTGGAAGAGTTCAAAAAACATGTGGGTGTGGCACTTGGGGACATGGGTCAGTGGTGGCCTTGGCAGCGCTGGGGGAATGGTTGGATTTGATGACCTTGGATATCTATTCCAACCTTAATGATTCTGTGATGGATGCTACCCTAAAATCAGGTCATTTTTAGAGGATTTGCTCAGCTTCTTAGGGAACTTCTTTGGCTGGATGGACAAAAAATACATTGGCCAAGGCTTTCATTCTGAAGGAAAACAAAAATCCTTGGATTAGTCTAGAAGTGAGGATTGAGTGTCTCACAAGCTGCCCAGCTGTAAAGACCAAAGTAGAAGATGTGTTAGGATGGAGGATCCTAAAAGCTGGGAGCTACAGCAGAATTCCAGAGTCTTACATGTACAGGGGTTCTCCTGAAGAAAGATGAGGGGAAACCCCCTCCCACCCAGAAAACATCAAATAAAAAACAACAGCTAAAAAAACCATTCAGAAAGTATTTTTGCATATAAAATCTGAATATCTAAAGAAAGCCTGAAATTGCTTTGATTCCTTTCTCTGATCATGAGACAGAAATGACACTCCTCGAAGACCATTTCTTAAAAGGTGGTAATTTCTTATGATCGATTTATCCTCAAATTAATTTACTGATAAATCCTTGCAGCATTTCTCGTCCCTGTTTTTTTTAGGACTTTGGAGACAATCTGCTCTGGTCTGGGTGTGTAATGCATGAACTGCATCTTGTCACAAGCAAAACAGCTCATCCTGAGTGATGAATGGGTGCTGGTTTCATGACACTGAGGGCAAAGAGGCTGCTCACCCTCACCCTCACCAAGGTGTTTTGAAGCATAATTCCCATTCCTGATGCTTTCCACAAAACATGTTCTTGGTACGTGAGGAAAAAAAACCCTTTTCCAACCTAAATGATGGCATCAAGAGAGTATAAAGAGAGCCCTGATTCTTTTGCTGCTCACTAGATGTCACTGGTGCATGTCCCACGTCCTTGGAGTTGGCAAAAGCCTTCCCAGCAGGACGGCATTCAATCCCTGGGTGATTTTAACCACCTCTCCCTTAAAATTCCGCTGGCATTTTTCTGACAAACCCTTTTTAACAGGTTCGTAACTCAGCTGTGAGCATTTACTCCACGATGGGACCTGACTCGTGCAGGAGGCTCACACGGGGTAAGCAGTTTATTTCTGACAGTGGGCACTCTAAGCTTAATTTATGCAGGAGGAATTCACTGGATTCAACTGGTTTTTATGCTCCAATAAATCTAACTCTCTCTCCTATGAAAGATAGAAAAGGAGGCTGATCATTGCAGTCTGGGAAATCATCTAAGTGGCCTCGAAGTCTTTTAAGGGGTTTGTGGGAGAAGGAGGAAATAGCAAAGTACAGTTACTATTCAGACTCACTTTTGGGGAGTATTCAGACAGATTTGGAGCAAAACTCTCATGAGGAGCAGCTGAGGGAGCTGGGAAAGGGGCTCAGCCTGGAGCAAAAGAGGCTCAGGGGGGCCCTTGTGGCTCTGCACAAGTCCCTGACAGGAGGGGGAAGTCAGGGGGGGTCGGGCTCTGCTCCCAGGGAACAGGGACAGGACAAGGGGAAACGGCCTCAGGCTGTGCCAGGGGAGGCTCAGGTTGGACAGCAGGAGGAATTTCTGCCGGGAAAGGGTGGTCAGGCCTTGGCAGGGGCTGCCCAGGGCGGTGGTGGAGTCAGTCTTCCATAAACACCTGGATGTGGCACTAGAGGACGTGTGTTAGTGGTAGGCTTGGCAGTGCTGAGTTAAGGGTTGGACTTGATGATTTTAATGGTTCTTTCCAACCTAAATGATTCTGTTTTATGAGATTCCTGATAACTAAAAATGTCAGGTAATCAATCATAACAGTTTTAAGGAAAAATATGGATCTCTTGTTGTGTATCAGTCTTACAAAGTACAGGACAGGGAAGATTCTCCATATTTTGAGAGACACATGGGTTTTACCCCCCTCCAGCAGTGATGAACACAGCATGGCTGGTACATCCATGACTTCTAAACCACATCTTCCAGCCAAGCATTTTGCTGGAATTATTATGGGATTAATATTATTGATTAGGGGAGCCTCACGTGTGTGCTTTGGCTCAGGGAGGTTTGCTTCTCGTGGTGACAGATGTGGCTCTGCTCAGCTGCTGTTGAGCATGAGCTGCTGGGTCCAGTTTTCCCTTCCAGCTCATGCTCCTTTGCGTCTGGATCCCTGACTCCTGTCTGTATCCTAGCAGTTCTCCACCTGCTGTCCCACTCCACCCTCATTCCACCTTCACAGAAAATTGTTTTCCAACAGTGACAGGTGCACAAGAAACTCCACTAAATCAGGGCCTCCGCTCTGTTTTAGAAGCAGGACCACAGCAGGGTGTTCCCAAAAAAGCCCATCCTGGAAAAGCCACGGATACCTTCCAATACGCAATCATTTTGTGAGCTGTATTCAAATCACAGCTGGCAGAAGCCACGTGCTAACTGTGTGCTGGTGGTGCAGTTCTCTCTCCTGGATATATCATGGAATTGTTGAACACTTGGAAAATCAGTCCAGGGAATTTATCTTCCTTATTTCTAACTAAACTTTTAAAACAGGAGGTTCTTTTTCTTCCTGACTTCCTTGCCTTTCTCCCATCATATCCAGTTTATGAAAGGATCCTTTCTCCCACTGATCCCTTTTCGGTCAGATCCAGAGCAGATTCCTGGCTGGCAGAAGGGTGCTTGGGACTCATAGCTTCCCAGTGAGGGGACAACCACTGCCACCAGGGTGGCAGGAAGAACCCTGAGCCATCCCTCTAAATTCAAACCTCCTGGAAAGATGCTCCCAGGAGGGAGCTTTATCTTTGGAGATGGCTAAAATCTTTGTAGATTTGGGTACACCCCTGGCACAAAACTCCTGAGGTTCCCCCACTTTCCAGTGAAAATTTGGGAAATCCAGCTGCCAAGCTACAAAACTCTCTCTCCTTACCCCAGTGAGCTGACACTTTACTCACCTCTACCCTAAAGCCAGGAAAGCATTCCCAGGGCTTTTGCTGATTTAAATATTTAAAAGCTTTTGAAGAGAGGAAAAACACCCAAAAAGCTGAGTGTGCAGGTGCAGGGAGCATTTTAAGGAGGTTGCTTCTCAGCTGATCCCCCCCCTCCCTTCATGTTTGAAAATCTGATTTTTAACCCATCTTAACTCTATTCTCCTCTGGGTATTTCACTGGACATATGAACATCCCTAAAAAGACATTCAAATACTTTCAGAGGGCACCAAAATGAAGAGGGACATTTTCTCTGACTGTGAAGAGAGTCTGCCAAATAAAAGGTTTATTTTTCATGGAATTCAAAGAGCTAATTGCCTCCATGTGCACAGATAGCAGCTGACTTTCATATACTGATAGTAGTGGATTTACTGACCGCTTCCCAAAGGGAAGAGGAAAGGGGTGGCAGAATCGTGAATAAAAGTGGGAAAAAATCACAGCAACTCCATCCTGGGAATGACGAATAGTGGACAAGTGAACACAAATGCATCAGCGAGACTTAAAAAGACTGAATGACCATGGGGATACCTACAGATAAATTCCAGGAGAAGAAAGGAGGCTCTATTACCACCCCTCTGAAAGCTGCCATTGCTATTTATTATACTTTTAGCTAAAATTTTTATATTCCTAGTTCAGAAAGTGATGCTGGAAGACTGGAGAGAGTTCAGAGAAAACTTTTAAGTGATTAAAAGAATTAAAGCACAGCCCAGAACAGAGTGGCCAAGGAACTTCTCAAGAATAAAAATTTAAGAGGATGACGTGATCATGAGCCTCGACCTTGGAGTGACCCTGAAATTAAAAGCACCAATGGATGCTTCAGTTGAGCACCCAAAGTTATAATAAAACTCTGTGACTGAACCTAGACAAATTAAAAGACAAAAGGCCTGTTTTTTGACAGGGAATTATCCTGCAATAACAACACACAGGTTGTAGCTGATTGGATTTTCTTGCACAGTTGCTTTGCTGACAGACATGTTCCAAGCAGAATTAATTTGGGAAATTCTCATGGTCTTCCTGACACTTGCTCAGACAGGGATCACAGGGATCTTTCCCAGCCCATAAACTCTGAATATCTGCAGAGCTTTTGTAGTCTGTAATTCATCCGTACTCCCTCAGGAGCTTGGGAGAAGAAGCAGCCCTTTTCCATTTCCCTGCCACGGCTCACAGCCTTTTCCTGCCAGGCTGCTGAGGATGTGCTGCTTTGCACAGGAACTGCCTGGTGCCGTCCTCCCCGAGATAAAAAACCAACACAAAGGTGAAACACGTGCAAGAAAGCCCCCCAGAAGGAGGCTGCTTTAGAAGAGCCTGATTAGCATTTTGAGGAGCCTGATCTCCTGTGTGTGGGTGTACACTGGGTCGTGCCCCAGTGTCTGTGTTCTACATGAGGGGCAAACCACCTCTGCTCCTTCCCTTCCCTTTCTTCCTCTCCCTCAGTTTCCAAAGCAAAGAAAAAAGAAAGAGAAATGTTCCAAAGAGGAACTGTGGAAAGTTGGAAGATCAACACTGCAGCTCCAAAGCCTGGAGATCACAGAGGACTTTTGGTACATAGAAAGGAAATTCCTTTGGAGGAATTTCAGCTGGAAGCTCCTCCACAGGGTGGACAAAATGTATTACAAGCCATCATGGTGAAAATGTCTAAATCATATGGACTGGGACAATTTAGTCCAAGGCAATGGACTAAATTAGGAAGTGGTAAATTCCCAAGATATCCACAGGGGATACCCAAGCAGCAACTACTTCAATGGATTCTTTTATTCCAGTTACACTGAGCCAATTTCTAATAGACCACCAGGTTTTCCCAAACAGTCCATGGAAACAGAGGGAGAGCAACACAGGAAATACTCACTTGAAGAGCTCGTTCCTCATGATAGCTCTGTTGGTCTGAGGATCGATGGCGTAGACCATGAGGTCAGACTTGGTGTAATCCTCCTCAGAGTACCCGTCCCCAAACCTCCGCGCTCCGATGGATTCCACCACGACTGTCGCCCCCGGAATCTGGTCTTGGATGTAGCGTTCCAAAATCCTAGAGGGGAGGTGGAGCAGGAGAGCTGCAGTGATTTATCTGTGCCACCCACCACTGACCACAGCCCAAATGAGGTACTCATAGGCAAACCCCACAGGCTGAGGAGGGTTTTGACCTTCAGAGCACTTTTCAAAAAGAATCTCTGTTCAGTATGACCTCTGAAATGCTGAACTCCTGGGAAAAGCTTGGCAGTGTTCGGAGAGGTCTTCAGAAATTGTGTCCTTAAGTCCAGCTCTTTGTATTTATGACCCCAGTTTGAGTTTTAAACAGCTCATGGGAAACACCACCTATATTTCACACAAAAAACCCCTGTCATCCCTTTATTAAGTTATATGATTCCAGCACTTCCATTCCAGCCTTACACAGGGTGCGTTCAATAAATTTTCACCCACAGAAACAACTACTTCAACGATTTTCAGTGGGATATTTCATCTGGCCCTCTGATATCCCACAACATTTCAGGTGCTACAACACCCGCTGCTCCAAAAGGCAGGAGAAAATTGGAATATTGGACTGACACTTTTACCACTGGAAAAAAAATTAAAATAAACTGCAGCAGGAGTTCCACAAGCAGGAGAGAGAAAGGCTGATAGAAGTCAGTGGCAGCTCTGCCAGAGATAACAACAGTAACAACACCCAGACTTCCTAATGGTGTGATGAAGTTTCCAAACTGGGACCAAGAAAGGTTCACTCAAAGCCCACAGAAAGTTTTATAAACAAAGGCATAAAAGCAAATATCATCAGGTCTGGGTGCAGGGGCAAAAAAGTACAGAGATTTTGGAAGTCTAAACACTCCATTTAAACTTACAAGAAAATACAAGCATTTTCTGGGCTAACTTATGTGATCAGAAAACCAAATCAAAAAGCAATAGCTGAGGTGGGAGGCAGAATCAAGGGGAACTAGAGGGAATGTGCTGCCTCATCCATCAAGGATGCACTAGGGTGTGGCGGAAGACACACCTCACAAAGAAAAGGACATCAGTGACTTTACGAAGTCACTTGTTTCACACAAAGCCTTCTGCAGTTGCTGAGGTTACATTTTTGCTGTTGGTTTTTTTCCTGACCCAAGATTTCCAAAGTAACACTGTCCAGGCCTCACCAGCTCCTCATTTTTCAAGACTCCTGATCCACATTAATCCAATCTCTTCTCTTTGTGTGGAAGTTTAGTGTTCCCTTAATATATTCTGTAAGTTTTAAAGCTTTTCTGTAAGATTTTGAAAACTCCAAGTCTGTCAGAGGCAGGTCATAGCTGAGGAGTGAATATATAGAATTATTGCAGAGAAAACAGAGACACAGGTTGGCTGACACAGTGCTCGTTGGGTGGTGTCCTCCAGACAAGTACTCCTGTTGTTTGCAGATATGGAAAACATGAATTTTCTCTGCTTTCTGGCCGCCAAGGTGATAACCTGTCACACGCACCTCAGCAACAATAATTCTCCCAGGTAAAGCCTGACAGGACAGATCTAGGATATGGAGATTATTATAACAAACCCCACCAAATATTATGTGACTGTAAATGTCTAAAAGGAACCACAACCTTTCTTGAACAGTATGTCAGACAGACCATATAGGTAAAGGATTTGCCTCCTTAATTAGCATATAATCATCTTCTCTTGCTGCAGGAGGAGATGCTTTTCATGGAATCCCTGAATCCCTGAGGCTGGAAAAGCCCTCCCAGCCCATGGAGCCCAGGCTGTGCCCCATCCCCACCCTGTCCCCAGCCCAGAGCTCTGAGTGCCACGTCCAGGCCTTCCTTGGGCACCTCCAGGGCTGGGCACTCCAACCCCTCCCTGGGCAGCCCCTGCCAAGGCCCGACCACCCTTTCCAGGCAGAAATTCCTCCTGCTGTCCAACCTGAGCCTCCCCTGGCACAGCCTGAGGCCATTTCCCCTTGTCCTGTTCTGTTTCCTTGCACAGAACCATTATTGCACCCAAGACAGAAACACTCCATAAGGCTGGAAGGTTATGACAGGGTCACTTGTAGCAGAACTGACAACAACATTCCCTTTGCTCAGAAATTCCTGTATTCCTGCAGGAATTCGTTGCCTTTGAGAATATCTTTGTCTAAAACATTATCAAAATTGAAGAACAAACAATAATTTTGGATAAGGGCCTGGAGTGCCAGGACAAAGGGGAATGGCTTCCCACTGCCAGAGGGCAGGGTCAGATGGGATATTGGGAAGGAATTGTTCCCTGTGAGGATGGGCAGGCCCTGGCACAGGGTGCCCAGAGAAGCTGTGGCTGACCCTGGATCCCTGGCAGGGTCCAAGGCCAGGTTGGACGGGGCTTGGAGCACCCTGGGATAGTGGGAGGTGTCCCTGCCCATGGCAGGGGTGGCCCTGGATGAACTTTAAAAGGTCCCTTCCAACCCAAACCAGTCTGGGATTCTGTGCTGGCACTATCTGAGAAACAGGTGCATTGCCGCCACTGGTTTCACTGATGCTGCAAGAAACCCCCCAAAGTACAGCAGAGTGACAGCAATATTCAATCTGAAACACACAAATTGCATGTTGAGATTAAAACAGAGGATAAAACCACACTGAAATCTGAAAAGTAGCAATTAAAGAATCCAGTTAAAAATAGGGCAGTTCCCTGTGGACTTGGCTGAAAAATCATTCAGCTGAACACGTAATGCTGAATAATGTTCTAAAACTCCACTGGAAGTGGCCACTTGCTTGTAGTACAACTCGCAAGAAACAGTTTTTTTAGATGCCTGCTTTTAGGTAACAACAGCATCCCTGGTTCTGCTGCACTGACCAGCAGAAATTAAATTAAAATTAGTCTGTCACTAATGGCATGAGGGTCATTCCCACCCTCCCAGCAGTGAGAGGTGGAAGCAGCAGCAGAACAGCTGATGAGCCTTTCCAACTGCTCCAACTCCACTGGAGCTGCTCAGACAAAATGTAATGAGGAAAATGCCTCCCAGTGCATCCCCATTAGCATGGCTCTCCCAGTTCCCAGCAGTGGACTGGTGACATGAAGGGCAGGAGGATTTGCTCTGTCACTGAGGGATCCTGCGGCCCAAAGTACCTGGAAAATTCTGAGGTGATTTTTTTTACTCTTTACATGCAAAAAACATAGAAAGGCAAAATAATGCAGCTGCGTTTGTTTGCTGAGCTGTCCCTTGGCTGGTGGAATTCTGCTTCATGGAGTCCTGGACTGGTTTGGACTGGAAGAGACCTTAAAGCCCATCCAGTGCCACCCCAGCCATGGGCAGGGACACCTTCCACTATCCCAGGGTGTTCCAAGCCCCGTCCAACCTGGCCTTGGACTCTTCCAGGGATCCAGGGGCAGCCACAGCTTCTCTGGGCAACCTGTGCCAGGGCCCCCCACCCTCACAGGGAACAATTCCTTCCCAATATCCCATCTAACCCCGTCCTATGGCAGTGGGAAGCCATTCCCCCTTATCCTGTCACTCCACATTCTTGTGAAATTCCCATTTTCAACCTTCTTGCAAGCCCCCTTTAGCGGGGCGGGGTGGGGCTTTCAGAACATTCCTGTATTGGTACTTCTCTTGAAAGCCGCAGACCAAAGCCCAAAATCTGGGATAAGGCACCACATTCCTGACCTGCACTCAGTGCCATGTCCATGTGTTCACATCACACCTGAGGCATCCTGCCTGGCAGGGTGAGGTGGCTGTGCCCCCTTCCAGGCAGGCAGGACTAAATTTTGGGATGCACCCTGGCATCACAGCAGAAAGTTCTTTAGTAATTTGACAGCCTGCTATGTTTTTGCAGGATATAAAATATTTTAAGGAATGGAAAAAAACCCAAATCCCCCAAACCTTCTTCCTCTCAGGACTCAAGTCACCAAAGACCTGGAGTTAGTAGTGTTGAAGACTTGAGATCCTGCATGATGTTTGGCCAAAATTCTAGTTCCAAAAAATACCTTGGTGCAATAATAATGATAAATTCGTATTCTAGGTGTTTGAAAATACAAATCTGTCAGCCAGGCAGAGCTGAGAGCATTCAGCTCTGCCCATCAGCATCAATACACACTTTTCAAGTGCTTTAATTAACTTCTCAATGTTGCTCCACTCCAGCCAAATTCTGGCTGTGTGGAGTCCTTGTGAGATTAGTAATTGACAACTAAACCACTGGATTTTTAACTGTACTTTCCCAAACAGACAAGGACCCATTCCAAGCCCTCTGGTGCCATCAGTGACAGATTTGGGGGGGATACACTGGAGCCCCAGCTCCCAGATGCCTTATTACAGCATACCCAGAGCTCAGAGAAGGGTCTGCCCTTTCTGTGGTGCCTGGGGTTTGTCCCAAGCCTAATTACACCACTTCTTCAGAAAACATCCTCTCACAAAGTTTATTTCTCTTTTTCTGTCACACATGCGTCTAGCAGGAAGGAGCAGCACTGAGCCATTTTCCTCTGCATGAAGTAACATCCACAATATTTAGAAAACAACCCAGAGCCAATGTCTTTATACCTACTTATCCTAATCCTATAAAAGCATAGAATCATGAATTGTTAAGACTGGAGAAGACCTTTAAGATTCAAGTCCCACTGTCAACCCAGCACCACCACAAGCAGATTGGATTGCACATCATAAAGGAAATTCACTTCCTTACACACTGCTAGAGCTGCTTTCCTTCTCTTTGTGCTCATCCTGGATAATCCTGCCCTCCAAAACCCCTACACGCACTCCAACTTTTTATTTCAGCCTCATTTGTCCCAGTGGCAGAAGGAACATTACGCTCATCTAAAGGATAAAACCCAGAGACATCTCCACTCTGACCCGGAGGACAATCTCCAGATCTCAGCACAAAAGGGTTTTTCCTGCAATAGTCAGCAATTCCAGGTGAAAGCAAGAGTTTACAGCTTTATCCAAGAAGCCATGCACTGCTGTGTAGTGCTTTGGACAGATCCATTAGCACAACAACACCGGGTGTTAGGGAGAGGGGTAGGGAGCAGGAGCCCCCTGAACCAGGGCTTCCCAGCTGGCAGCGGGAGCAGCAAGTGGAAAAGCTGCAGTTGTACAAGCTTTGGTCTCTATTACTCAACTTAATAAAGGTGACCTGCTGTTATTAATCATCCTGATGGCTCAGCAGGGAGGCTGAGGATGGAACAGGCTCTGTTAACACTGTACCAAGCCACGGGACCAAACGTGGCCTGGACATGAAATAGGACACAGACACTTGGTGGAAAATGTCCTTCTAATCTATTTATTTAATCAAATTGAATCTAGTTAATCTAATTAAATCAATTCTATTATTATCTAATCTATTTCTTTCCTAATTTTGCAATTTAATTTGGAATGAAATATCACAGTGCAAAGAAGTGACAGAGAAAAAGGGGAGAGGAGGTGGACTGGAGGGCCAGGAGCAAAATAACCCCCAAATGTTCCTGTCAGAGAATGCTAGGATAAAGAACAAGGCACCTACAGCAGTGAGGCAGTGAGGTGATGGAGAAGTGGCTGATCCCGGGGTGCTGTGAGCTGTGGCACAGGGTCTGGTTGGAGG